>VZDJ01000057.1:3135257-3210288 GCA_008694505.1 Cyanoderma ruficeps | reverse complement strand
CTTGGGCTGCCCAACACAACCTGAGATACCATCAAGCTGACACTAGTGCTCACTTACCTCTGCTCCGGGGACAAGGAAACAACACTAAGGCAAGAGAATGGATCCACAAGAAAGCCAAACCCAGCAGCTGTCCTGAAAATCAGCTTGCGCCAGGCTCGGCCAGGGGAGGCCATAGCCCACAGGCTCATCTGCTCAGGCCACCTTTGCACACACTGCCCACAGCCAGGAAGGGAGGAGGACAGTTCTGGGTCTCTCCTGGAACCTCTGGGCAGAGAAGATAAATTGATCGATTTCTGCCTTGATTTTAAATCCAACACTTTTTGTAATTATGTCCTTTGTGGGGAGAACTATGTGTTTTATTTCCATTTCATTAGAATTTGAATATTGATTTGCTCAACAGGAAAAAAACCATCGACCATCCATTTCTGTGGTATTTGTCAAATCTCTGTTATTTTCAAAATAGAAAACAAGTCACAGGTCTGAAAGTTTTACTCTCTCTTAGATATTGCTTTAGATATAATTTAATAGCTACACTTGTTAGAATTCCAGACTATATGTGAACTTGTGAATTTCAGTGGGAAACTTCTAAAACTCATTGCGGTTAAAGGAAAAATATTATCTTTTCCAGAGTAGGCCTTCATTCTGTTTTGTCTAAAACCTGTCGAGATGTGAGAGAAGTCCTAGTAATAACTGCCAATATCTAACCCTGTTGGCACAAAACTGGTTTTCATGAGTGGATGAGAGGTGGCTTACACATTTCAGTGAGTATAAAGGAGTGTCCTGGGATGTCAGTACTCCTGGATTTAATTTTATGATGTTACTGCTCCAAGAGTTGAAGGGAGGGAAGAAGAAGATACCTTTTCTAACAGTGTTTCTTGTAGTGACTTTGTAAAGGCATCCAAAATGTTGCTTTATAATCAGGTATGTAAGGTGCTAAGTGATGTGATATTTTATGTCTACTAGAATCATCCTACAATGTAACAAACTGGTACCTAGATGCTGAAAGTAGCCTGGCATCATCTTTATTGTAGAATAAGATACCATGGAAAAGAAATGGTAAAAAAACCCCAATATTGTGACCAAATGCTGAAAGTTTGTATGAGGTTTTATTGATGAGTGGAGGGGGAATTTTGTACGTTTGCCTTCGCTTTTTTGCTTTTTAATTTTTTTTTAGATCTCCCTGTATTACAAAATTATTTAATGATTTCCTAAATATTTTTAGAAAAAATCAACAAAATTACTCCCTAGAAAAAAAAGGAAGATCTGTCTCTGGCATGTTATTTTGAATTATACAGTCACATAGTATTTCTAAAGAATTTATAAGCTAAGGTGCTTAAATGATCAATGAGTCTAAATGAGTGCATTCATGACTTCCAAGCAAAAAAATAATGCAGAAAATAAAGTCTTTTCCCCTTCTTTATGGAAAAGCTATGGAATATGATGGAGATTGTCATGATCACTCTGATTCTTGGAGAAAGCTGAGAGTCGATGATGTTGCAACATCATCTCTTCCACAAATAACAAAAAAGAAGAAAGGAAATTCTTCTCTCCTGTACTCACAGCTTTTAATGCCTTCCTTTTTTTTTTTTAAGTAATTACTGTACTAAAGTTGAATCCTCATCTGAAACTTATTCTTACTGAGTGCAAGAGAATTTTTGTTAATTTGCTTAAAATAGTATTTTTCTACCTTTTGGATTTAGATTTTTAGGAATGGTTGGATAGATACACAATTAAAAATTTTCATATTCTGTAATCTTTTCCTTTCTCAGTTTTAACTTTTGGCTAGTGGGAGAGGGACAAAAGAGAAGGAACAAGCATACTTTTAAGGAAGTCGTTGTTGTCAGTTAAATTTAATCTAGATTTTGCAGGTTTTGTTTGTTGGTTTGGTTTCGGGTTTTTCTGGTTTTTTTGGGGTTTTTTGGATAGCATCATGCCAAGGTAAATTAAAGTTCAAGTTTTCCCTTGTGAATCTGATGAAAGTTAGCAAGGCCTTGAATGTTTTAATGTTTTTAGGACTTTTAAACTGATGTGATGCTTTTTTTGGTTTGTTTGTTTTGTTTTTTTCCTTTGCCTTCATGCTCTTCTTCTGTTATAACAGCCTTAAGGTACAGTTTCATCTTTAGGAATCTCCATCTTTCAGTAAAGACAAAAACCTGACATTCTGAATATTATGATCATTAAAAATCCCATTGCTGTTTTTTCCTTTGAGACGATGTGTTACCTTTGGAGTCCAGTTTTTATTTCAGTTTAGGTAATTGAAGTTGGTCCTTCTGCAATGGATCTACCGTCTATTTCAAGTGTGGTACTTCGCAGCCAACACCTGATGAAACAAGTTGAGGGGTCCCATTGGTGCTCATTTCCTCAAGTTCTGACACAGCATTCCATTGCCTGGTGTTTTCCCTCTCCCTGTTCCAAGCTAGCTAAAAGCTCTATGAATGAGCTCTGCTAGCTTCTGTGCTAGAAGTCTTGTTCCCTTCTGAGACAGGGGGATCTCATCAAGTGTCAATAGAACAGATGTTGAATAGACCATCCCGTGGTCAAAAAACCCCAAATTTTTATAATGACATCAGCCTCAAAGCCGCTCATTAACCTGATGGATCTGCCTATTTCTATCAATATTATTCCTTGTTACTGAAGGATCAACAAAATCATTTCCTGTGCTCCCAGTCCTTCAACCAACTGTCCCAAGGCCCTGAAGTCTCTTTTGATTGGCCTCAGACTTCTTGCTGGAATTTCATTGCTACCAGTTTGAACATCCAGTAACAGATAGTAATCAGAGGTCCTTAGTAAACTTGGTAGTTTTGCAGTAATGTCCCTTATCCAAGCCCTGGGAGACTGCAGACTTCCCCGTTAGTTGAGTCTTGTCATAACTCTAAGTTTGAAATGGATATTTGCTTGAATTTTTCATTTAGGGAATGATAACAGGTAGATTCCTTCTATGTTTAATTTGACTGAATACGGCCTTCTGTTAAAATGAGAAATTTATACTTCAAGAGAGGATATCTTTGTAGGAGGGAACTATTAAATGTATGGACAGTTATGGTCCTGCTCTTTTGTAGTCACCCCATGCACACAGCAGAAAACTAACAGGGAGTGAGTGGTGCTTTCTCAGTGAGCATCTTCTGGAGATTGAATGCTAAAACTGGTCCTTAGTTATCTCTGAAGTTATCAAGTTTTCCGGAAAATTGAAAGATTCTAAGATGTTGGGGTTTGTAGAGATAGCAGTGTTACTGTAGCACAAACGCTTTACATGACCCACAGTCTGTAAGGTTTGTATCTGTTTTGCAGCAGGCTAGGGGCAGGAGTTGGGAGTTTTCCTTTGAACTGGTGTCGGCTGGGTACACAGGATATTTAAAAGGGTTTCAGACACCATATTCTCTCATATCTCTGACTTCAGGCAGTTGAAGAAGTTTGCCTGTCACTGTAGAAGAGATGTCAAAACAATCCAGTAAGAAGAGACTGAAATCCTAGAATAAGCTGAATGTTTAAATCTATTATTAAAAGACATTTGTTATTAAAGTTACATGACAGAGACCCAAATAAAATGAGTTTAATAGAGATTATTTGAATGATTTTCTTCTTTGTTACATCTTTGACTGTTGTAACTTCTTGCAGTCCAGCAAAACTTAATTGCCATTAATATGTTCAACGTGATTTTATTCATAATAATATATAGACTATTGAAAAATATTTTATCCCTGTCTGTTCCTTGAAATGAGTCCAGAATGCTGGGAAAACTGGTTATTGCTCTCTCCTTGAAATTAAACAGCCCCTGATCTCCCTCAGAACTCAGAACATAAGGACTCCCAAATTTGGAAGGAGACCTTGGTCTGAGCTGCAGCCATCAGGACCTCCAGCAATGAGATTGCCTCTTTTCCACCCAGCTGGAAAGAGAGTTCAGAATGGGCTGGGTTCCTTCTCATGTCTATTCCATAGCCTGAGGCAGCAGACAAAGGGGCTGAAATGAATAGGACTTGAGCCAGAGGGCCTCAGTCACCGATTAGCTCATTTCACATCAGCCATGTGGCTTTTAGACAGAAGTCTGGAGCCAAGTATCTCCAAATTACCTGAAGTAAATTGCTTCATAGCTTGTTACTAAAATTCCAAAAAGCCAAAATTTTTTGGCTGCTGTATGATATTTAATTAAACTTCATGCATCTGATAACTTCTCTGCATGATGTGGCACATAGCAAATGCTTACATGCAAGCTGATTTCAATATACGGTAAGGGATAAAAATCCAAAAAGTTGGAACTGTGTTGTTTTATTGCAAGGAAAAGAGGGTTTTTTTTTCTGTATAAAAGATTGAATAAAATCTGAAACCAACTTGCATTTTTTTGCAGCAAGAGAATAAAAGAACAGAAATAGCTATGTTGTGATTCCAGGCATGACTCACACATTTGAACTCCATACAAGTATCAATCCAATCAGACATCTTCCACATCTTTGTCTCCCTCTGCAGACTTTGAGAAATAATTTCTTATTCATGATCCTAATAGCTACCTACCCGCTGGACAAAACACCGAACAAAAAGAAAGTTTCTGTCTCAGAGAGTAGATAGTCCCTGTAAGAAAAAAAAAATTAAATTAAAAATTAAAGAAAGAAAGAAACAAGCATTGGCTGCTTTTTGGTCAGCCGTAAAGTTAATGGCATACATCCCAGAAAAAAATAATAGGTTAAGAAATATTTTTGAAGATGCTTATAGGGAATTTTTGTTCCATGCTAGTTTAACACAGAAGTCAGAATTAATATTTATGTGAGAGAATTTAAAATGTTAATACGAGAGGCTGGCATTGTGAAGATGAGGCAAGTTAATGTAGTCTCCTCTGTGTGTGTAGGATAATTGTGTGTGTGGGAAGGGTATGGCAAGGAAAGCCACTGGTTGCAAATAGCATTGACTCAGAAGATGTTCCTAAACTTTGATGTGATAGAAAGGGAAAGTGTGTGGTGCTTCCAAGGAACGGGTTTACACTAAGATATGCTCTTTTCCCATGACTAATAGGCAGAAATTATTACTAAGTAATATTATATGCAAAGGTAAAGTTCTAGGTGACTTGTAATCTGAGGCATCTCTTGTATGCAATCTGTAGGAAGTTGAGTAGCTGATTAAGACTAGAGACTCTTACAGTCTCTTACTATTTTTTAAATTTTCCTTTATATTTGGATTTCCAACTTCTGGGGAGGAAAAATAGTGATGCTTCATGAAATGCAAGGTCTTTGTGCATGTGATTTAGAATACTGCAAACATCACAAATTAAAACATAAATTACATCTCACAATGACAGTATTTTCTTATTTTTCTGTTGTTTATCCTAAAGCACAGCCTCGCAAACACTAATAAATAAAATAAATTCAACTTCAAGTTACTTATCGAGTTGAAATATGTTCTCTAAAGAGGGTCACAGAGACACAAACTGTCAGAATTCTATGTCTTGCTGACTATCTCAAACCATTACTTCAAGTGTGAATATATATTTGTCATTCACTGACAAGGCAGATAGCATCAAGTACATTTTTTCTAATAAAAAAACAAACAAAAAACCAAGCAAACAAAACCCCAAACAAACCCAGAAAGTAAAGATGTTTAATGACAGGTTTATTGATGTGTCATAGCACTAAATTAGGAACTTGCAAAGAACAGAGCATGTCAAGTTGTCCCACAAGTAAGTAATATTAAATATGCCATCCACCTATGCTAATGTGTGATATAGAGGGGAGATAACAAATCTGTGCTATCAGTGGCTTTTGCAGAAGTTTAGTTTTGAAAACAAAAAGTCAGGAGAATAATAGTGTAATGTATTCATAGAGCAAGAAAGGAAAGGCTTTTTTAGTTTTCTTCTGGTCTAGCACAGGCTTCAATGATATTTAAGAAATAGCATAATGACTCTTTGCACATCTCCTTGAATAGAGCACGATTAAGGAGTGTTTAATTGAAAAGAAACTTCTCCATTTTTCAGTTTATTTTTCAAGAGAGTCATGCATAAAATGTCATAGCAAAGAGAATGGGAGAATTAAATAAGGAGTTGGAAAAAGCAGTTTTATCTTTGGAAATATTAAACTGCCATATTTCTTATTATATATGTACGTGCATGTAGGAAAAATATGAGAGATCATTTTATATTTGAATTTTTAAAAATTAATTTATTTAAATTTTGATCCTACACACAACAGATAGAAATCAGAAATTTTAATATGGAAGTGAGATAGCAAAACAGAATGAAGTTCCTTGAGTTCTGGAGGGAAAAAAAAAAGTTGAAAAGGCAAAGTCTAAAAGTGTAATTGTAAGACACTACGTTAAGGTAAGAAGATGAGCAAATGAGGAAGCTCATTCTTATTTTTGCCTTTGTAAAGTACTTCTTAATGATTTTGAAGAAAACTCCTTTAATATCTTGGGATTTTTTCATTTTTTTACAAGTTAAACAGTTCTTGGATATTCAAGTGCTCTTGGACAACCCTGCAGTAAAATATTTAGAGTATTTGGAAGATGCTGAGTGCTTAATGCAGCTAATGTTCCTTACTAATAGGATACAAAATACTAAAAACCTCCAACTAATCAAATAACACATCCCCAAACAAAGAACAGCAACAACAAAACCCCTCTCAAACCAGGAATTCTTGTTGGTGTTAACACAAAGTAGTGCTGCTTGCTCTTAGCAAGTTTCATTTTGTGGAGGTTTGTTTTTTATTGTTGTAGGTTTTGGTTTGGTTTGGTTTTTAGTATTTTTACGTAATTTTCTTGTGGTCCTTTGTTGGACATGAATAGAAATACCATCTCATTGTAATGGAAGTCCCAGAGACTTTAGGAGGTCTTACATTATGGACAAAAGAAATATGGATAAAATTTACTTCAGTTCCATGGAGAAGTAAATCAAGGAGCATAAAAATGAATTTATGTAGGAGAAGAGAATACAGGTGACCTCACCCCTGATCAGTAACAGCTGTGTTAATTACCCAATACAGCCTTGCCCCTGATGAGTCACAGCTGTATCCAATACAGGTAAGTGTGATAAAAGGGTCAGCTGGTGAGGGAGAATTATGAGGGAGGAGGAACTTTGAGGAAGAGGGAACCAGAGGACCATGAAGAAGGCGGATCCTGGGGAGAGAGAGGACAGCCTGGGTCTGCAGTCAGAGCCTGTTGTTGGAACCTGCAGTCACAGTCTAGCCAGGTAAAATCCTGCAGTCAGAGCTCAGTGGGAAATAACCAGCAGTCAGAGGCTGCAAGGGAAACCTGCAGTAGGAGCTGCTGCAGGCAGAGTCAGTGAATGGTTGGAGTCAGGATGGCTGAGCTGTAAAGAGGAATAAACCAGGACCCTTTTCATGCTGCGATAAACAAGGAATCTGTGCCTTGAGTTATTTCTGCCCTCTAACAAGAGGGTTGCTGGAACAAATTTACTTGCTAAAAGTTGCAAAACAGGTCAACAATGGATTAAAAGCTCCTGTGTCCTGTACTGAATCTATTAAGTAAGATAGTTTAGTTAGAATTGGTCATTAAGCCATTAAAATCAAAACCTAAAAGAAGTATTACTTTTTTTAACAGATTTTTTCCATCTTCAGCTCAAGATGGGTCCATCTGCACAGTGTGTCCTATGTCAAAATGCTTTATTTTGGATGAATGATAATTAGTATGTTTTTCTCTCTTTGCCCTTTCTTCCTTTTGGATTAGTACAGCATTTATTAATTCTAATTAACCTTGCACTAGGATGACAAGTGTAATGAGAGCCTTGAATAACTTTTAGTGATAACAGAAACACCAAAATGAACTTTTGTTTGCTTGCCAGATGGAGTTTTACCAATATCTTACTGCTCTGACTCACAAAACAAATACATGATTTTACATCTCCAGGGGTGTGTGTATATATATATCCATCTAATATATCTATATATATATATATACACACACACACAAAAGTGCCGTTTGTGGTAAATGTCACAGCAAAAGCAGGACTGAAGAAATATAGAATTTTTTTCTTAATATTTAAATGCACTTTAATTCAGACAAGCAAAATAAACTCCAAAAAGCTTCCTCATAATTGTCTTTGTGAGAAAATATTAAGGTGAGGTATAGGGGTTTTCATCCCCCTCTTCTTTTCTCTATGATATTTTTTACAAGCCATCAAGTCAAGGTTATATTAAAATGGAGTGTTTCACTATCTGTGAATGATTAACTTCATTACAAATGCAATAACATTCTAGGTGTAATTTCCTTGGCTAAGTTTATAGATGATCAGTCTAAGAAATTTATTATCATTGCTAAATATATGCATATTATATATGTATGTGTGTACATACATATGCAGATGCACTCTTTTACTGTTTTGGGCTATATGAATATTTGTCAACCCAAGCTGCTCCACCAGTGGACATGCTTTAGGACAGACAGGGCTATTTTGTTTTCAGGGGTTGGAATTGTGGGAAGCTACACTGAAAGAAGCCAATATTGCCAGTGAAGTGCTCATACTTACGGTGACAAGTGCTGCAACAATAACATCTCTCTCAGGGGTTTCTTTCTGCCCAGACTGCATTTCCCGAACTGGTAATTAATTGCAAATGTTTGGAGTGTATAGATAAAGCTTTTCATGTGATTGCCATTTATCGTGGAGTGATTTGGCTTAGAAGAGACCTTACAGATCCTCAACTTCCTGCCATGGGCAGAGGCATCTTTCACTAGACCAGGTTGCTCCAAGCCCCATCCAACCTGCTCTTGAACACTTCAAAGGGCATTCACAGCTTTTCTGAGTAACCTGTTGCAGTGCCTTGTGACTTTTGCAGTGGGGAATTTCTACCTAACATTTAATCTGCTGTCTTTCAGTTTAAAGCCATTTTCCCATGCCCTATTGCTACATGCCTGTGCAAAATGCCCTCCAGCTCTCTCATTGCCCCTTTAGATACTGGATGACACAAAAGGAAGGCTGATGCCTCTTTGCCAGCTAATACTTTTGACACATTTCTTTATTGTGTGGTCACACTGCCTGCAGACGGATTGGTCTCCACTACCATGAAAGCTACTGACACAAACTTAAATTTTTTTTTGCCTTTATTTTATTTCATTGCAGTTCCTTTTCAATAAATAATTCCTATTTAATAAAGAATTGATCTACTAGGAAAAAATGTAAACAGGATTTTTTTGTTAAAATGAACTCTAAAAATGTTGTTGTAGCTGCATAAGATGTGATGGAGGTAGTTAAATAAGCACTCAGTGCCTTTCCAGGTTTCCCATGGTATGTGTGACTTCTGTATGGTCTGCTACAAAATAGGACCTTAGATCTTTGGAGATAAAGACAGTGGAGTCTTCAGGGCATTTAAAATGATAATAGATTTTTTTTTTGCACTTTTGACATCTGATGGCTCAGGGACACACGTGGTGTATTTGTGTTGATTGTATGGCTTGGCTACCTGCATTGCAAGTAAATACTATTGCTACCCATATTTAACTAAACTGATATTGAAGGCAATTTTATTATAATAATTATAAAAGTTGGAACCCCTAGGACAGTCTCTTTGAAGGTCCTTAGCAGAGATAATTTTAAGTAGTGGTTTAATGCTTCCATGACTGTTGGTATTGCCATGTCCCCTGTGAAATGGCTGATGCTTTCAAGAGATGGGCTTGAAAATTCCAGCCCATAAGGATAATATCCCAGCATATTAGTAACTTGGTCACCTCTCCTGTATTTTATGATGCTGTCACATTATTCTAGAGCAATCTATTTAAATCAGACAGTGCGGTGTGGACCATGACAAGCCTGAGGCTGGCAATCCACAGCAGCAGATTATTTTTCTGTCATAGACAGGAAGAGACTGCTAATCACTAAGGGAACAGTTCCTGTCCCTTGCCTATCACTCAGATAAATTATTCACCTCTTCTCTCTTCCCACAAGAAATACCTCTTCAGCAATAAAACAAATATTTTGAAGTTTATCTGAAGAACTACCAATATATCTGATTCCAGTGAACTTGCAGAAAGGATATAATTTAGACTACAACCTCACTTGTGGACTCTTGCTCTAGGTTTTAGTAAGAATTGTAAAACCCAAGGATGTAAGAGCAAGGCAAGATATTTAATTCAATATGGATGTATTGTCTTATGTCTGTAGAAAACCATTTTTAGGGGTTGGAATTTTTGCAAAATAATTATCAAAAGTTCGCTTGAATTTTTTTTGTGGGGGGTTTTGGTTTTGTTTTATGAGAAGGCTATGAAATTTCTCGTAGTGAGTTGTAGCTGTTGATATGTTCTGAGACAAATAGGACTTTTGCCACTGCTTTTAAATGCTTTTGTGCTTACTGATCTACAGCATTTTGCTGTATCTATGTTGTGCTCTTTATATCAATAAATAAAAACATATTAGTATTTTAAAATGAATGCAATTTTTCAAAATCTAATTTATGAGCCTTTAAAACTGTAAAGCAAGAGCTATGGTCTGCATTCATTTTGCAGGACTACAATCAATACAGATGGTGCAAGGCATTGATGAATCAGTCTTTTGTTTTCTATTGCTACAGAATATAGTCAGCTGCTCCATATAAATGTGAAGAAAAAGCTTAGTGGGAAAGAAACCCTGTAGGTCTATAAAACATGCAGCAGAATGAATGTGAAATTGATACATAGGTCTATGCATCTTCACATATTTGAATGAAAATTTGTATCACCAGAAGCTTTTCTAGATTTGTTTAAAAGGAGGTAAAATGTCAGGTGCACAAGATACAAAGGTGTGGAGAAGTACCTAAGTGCCTCTTCTTTGCTTCCTATCATTTACCTTGACACAGAACTTTTGTTTGAGTGTTCGATGGCACTTATAAATTTCTTCTGCTATTAAGCATCATACAAAAGCTTTTACAGATTTAGCAACACGTCAGTAGCAGTTGCTCTCTTGTTAAATGCTTTACAGTGAAAAAGAGTTGGGTGATAATAAGACACCTGCTTAGTAGTGAGAAAAAGTGAAAGGCAGGAGCGGGAAAAAAAAAGTCCTGTGTTGAAAAGTGATTTTAATGAGAGTATGACTGACTTGGAAGAGAGAGCTTGATGCTTTTTTTTTCTAATATCACGTGATGAACATCACAAAACTGTTTGTGAAAGAATTAAAATTCACTGTTAAAGGTTGGACTTCCTTCCACTCTCATCCATGGCAGGTGGCTCAAACTTCTGATAGACAAGCCACAGGGCCATAAATATTCAGAAGCTCAGACATGCTTGAGAAAAGGAGATAAAGAATTTTGTGCATTCTTGAGGGCCTTTATGTGAAAACCATCTATCATAAGAAATAGCAATTCTAGCATTACAGGTTTTCTCTATCTGGAAGGAAAAAGAAAATATAGAAAGCAGTTATAGATGTGCAGTACAGCCAGATTTAAGCTTTGTCCAGTTATAAAGTCAAAGAGTTGTCATGGTCAGTGGTGAAATGGAACTGGATCCTGGTGTAATTGACAATCTTACCAAATAAAAAAAAAACATGCATGCTAACAGGTCTATATAATTTTTTATTTTGAAGCAAATATTCTACCTAGCAAAGAGTTTTACTGCTGGCCATAGATGAAACTGAAGTAAAAGTTAATTATTTTTTTTAATACAAATCTAGTTTGAAATACTGGAGCAGCACAATAACGTTGTACCAGCTGTTGGCAGAAGCCGGTGTGAAGTGCTTGGGCAATGTTAACTTCCTAATGCAAAGATGACATGTAGATTATAATTTAGATTTCTGATTTCCATTCAACAAAGCTGATAGGCTGCAATTACGTTCTTTCCTTTCAAGTTATGTTGCATTTAGGCTAATAGAGTAGGAATCATTGCCTTTGTATCTGCATATACACAAGGTTTTCATAGGAGGAAAAAAAAAAATTATTAGGGAACTCACTGCCACTCCCCTGCCTGGACTGTGCCACCCCTAAATGGGATCAAACAAGTGTCAATCTCAAGATATTTACCATATCTCCATCAATCAGTTTGAATGATTTGGTGGACTGTGCAAGTCAAATGTGTCTCTCCTCTCTTGAAGAGATTACTAAGGCTGGCTTTGGAGGGACTTGGACCTTTGAGCCTTCAAATACCTGATAAACCAGAGGGACTTCAAAGTTGATTTCAAAGTACAGTTTTATGTCTGCACATTAAAAAGTGCAGGCTCCAAAGAATGTTGGAGAAAAATAGTTGTTGCCCCTCTTTCTCTCACCTTTTTGTGGAGGAATACAGAATTTAACAGTACAAGAATTTCAATTTTACAGGAACTTTTTCATTTTCCCGCCTTTGTAGTGATAAATCTATTACTCATCATAGCCATTCCTACTTGGTCACAGACTCTTTTTACTCCTGATTCAGCTCTAACAAGTCAGCCTACACACAGGGTTGGTTTTTCCTTCATGGATCAAAGATGGTAGAAATTCAGAGAATGAATAACTGGCTTCCACAAAGCAATCTCCTTTAGTCACCTGCATCCCCCTACCCCCCTGCAGGATTCTGATGTGCTTTAGGGCGGTACCAAGTTCTGTAGAGAATTGCTGTGAAGGAATCTGCAGTTCCAAATAAAGAGTTGTATGAAATGGTATGATACAATAGCCAGAAGTTTAGAGAGGAATAAGTGTCAGACTGGCAACATAAGTGCTAGATTTTTGGGGTTTTTTTTTCAAAATTAATGATCTCAGGTAACTATTGGACTTTTGTAGTAAAAATATAGTAAAATGAACTAGTAAAACATAGTAAAATAAATGTAATAGGCTCTGCTTTGTTTTCTAAATCCCTTTGATTCAATGATTAAGTGTGTTTTAAAGCAGTCTGCCATCAACAGGTAATAAGTCTTGGATATTTTTACTTCTGAGAGTCAGATAAATATCCTACCTGATCCTACAGGTTAGATGTTTGTCCTTAATAACAAATTGTACCCCAAGATGCTGCAGAAGTTTTCCTCAGGTGTCAAGGCAAAGGACCTTAGTGGGAACTTTTCATCTGTAATCTGGAAAGCAGCGCAGCACAATTGGTTTACGAAGGATGATCAGAACTCATGCACACAGAGATGAGTGGAAGATCTCTGCTAAGATCTAAAGACAATGTAGAGCTCTCTGGTGAGAGGTTGTGCTTCAGGCACAATTTCCTGACATTTGCAATATTCAGTGTGAGTTGCTACTATATAAAAAGATGATGATGAGTGTTGTGAGCTATCATGTGAAGGTGGTCAATACCAGTACATTTTACTGCCCACTGTCAAAAGAGGGGTTTGGATGCTCTCTGGAGACCTGATTTTACTCCAGGAGATCCATGGGCTCTCTCTATTTGAAATAAAAGGATATTGCATGAAAAGTGCCTGAGGCATCCCAGACTTCCAAGAGAGAATGGAAAACACAGTTGTTCCATGTTCAATGTGTGCAGTTGCTCTCCGGCTATAAAGTATGAAGGGGAAAAAGAAGTATATCCACTCTATTCAGTGAGTTCAGCAGGTATTAGGAAACTTATTCCATGAATGTTATTACACCACATCTGGAAGGAAATGTACTATAGCTGTGACTGCCAAATCAGGAACTCAAACACCTGCAAACCTTCATCAGTCAGCAGTAATGGTTAACAAAGAGGAGAAGAAATCTAGGGTTAGGATTTTTATTAAATTGATATTGATGGTATTATAATGCTATTTGTAACCTAGGCTGCCTCTGGAACACAGCTTTCAGCTCTGTTTATGTTATTCCAAAAAAGACTATAGGGAAAATAGAAGGGGTTCAGAGACTGGCAATAAGAATGCTTAGAGAAGTGGAAAAACTACCATATGAAGTAAGATTGAAAAGACAGCAGCAGTTTACTTCAGAATAGAGATGAACAAGATGAGACGTGAAAAATAACCAAGTAAAAAAGACTGTGTGTAAAAATGAATTTAGAGAGAAGCTAGCGCAGGCTTCCTACTTAACTCCTGACATAATATCAGAGGAAGGTAATAATCAGAGAATTGAAATACAGCAAATCTAAAATCAAGAGAAGGATTATTTTTTCAGCCAACAATAAGCTAACAAAAGTCGTTGTCACGATATATTATTGGAGTCAAGAGCTCAGTCAGATTAGAAAAGGGAATGGTTGTTTATATAGATTATAACAATGGTCAGAGTTACCTGGGTTTTAAAAATAATCAGGGATCTAGAAATGATATAACTTGTCGTGCTTCAGGCAAAAGCCTGTGATAGGAGCTAGTAATATTGTTTTTTATGGGAACCATACCTTTTAACTGTTGACTGTGAGGATTCTTTAATTTTTCCCTGGAGTGTCAGAGACCATTATGGGGAGCAGGGTGTCAGGAAGCATGTCTAGTGTTTCCAAAGAACATTTTTAAAGCTTAATTTCAAGAGGGGATGTTGTAAAATACTTGTTCTGCTGTCTGAACTGCTTGCCTGGAATGCTCAAAAATATATTTTATTATTTTGTATTCCTAGAGCCAACAGATAAGAATTTTATCTATCTATATAGAGACTTATAAATATTTATATATATATACACACACACGGATATTTTTAATCTAGTAGAAGCAAAACCAGATATAAGAAGAGTGCATACCCAAGAAAATGGTTGGGATAGGTATCACATGCATGAGAAAGCTCTTAGGTCAATCAACAAAAACTGGAAAGCAACATGCTAGGATATGTTTTGGTTTTACTATTTTGTTTCTCATGCCTTCCCAATGAACAGGTGCATTGTTCCTTACTCTCTCCTAATGTTGTGATGTTTTGATCCATGTCATAATTTCCTGATTGAAAGGAGTCTGTGTGGTTATTTTGGTTTTACATCACATGGGTCTTTGCAGCTTTGAAGTTTTCAGACTTTGATTGGATAAGAAGGTGATACATTTGCCACTCATATTTATTTAAAACCAATTATAGCAAGAAAAAATCTCCAACAAATATTTATTACATTAAGAAGGTAGATTTTATTCTAAGCTATGCAAAAATTTTCTCAAAGTCTAGGGACTCAATTATTTTTATAACTTTGGATATCTCAATGATCAAGAAGTTGAAGTGATTTGAAGGCAAAAGTTACCATAGAGCAGGAGTATGAAAACCAATAGAATTTATATTTTAGCTTCCTATGAATATTATCTTACTTAAGACATATCTCTATGGCTGTACGTGTATTATGGGTGAATTTATAACATTTTAACAACTCAGAACTGGAATGCCTGTGGTTTTCAGAGATATTTCATCCCTCTTGTTGCAGAATAGAATCTTATGCAGGAGTCTGTAGAACAACATATCTTCACTCAAAAAGAGATTACATGAAGGAATCAAAACTATGTAGTTCAATGCATCAAATAAATAATCAGACTAACAAAATTACTGACTCTGACAACCCAGATGTTCTGTTAGTTCTCTCCTGATTACTTTATTCCCTTACAAGATTAGAAGCAATGCCTGATTTGCCCTTAATCCCCATGAAGGCTCTCTTCCAGAGGGCTAGCTGTTCAGCCAAAATTTCTTTTCTCAAATTCCCTTCTTTATTTTGGGTGTCTTATGATAACAGTGGAAGCAAACACCTCACTAACTAAACAAGAGCTGCCTTTGATCTTGGTTTTAAAGGCAAGAAGATATGTCCCTTCTCAATTCTTATAGACAAGGCCATTATGCCCTGAGTCTCTACTCCTACAAAGTAATCATCACTATTTTAGGACTAATTAGTGTTTTAAATTAAGGTTCTGCGTACTTCCTTTAATAGCACTGGTTAGTGAGCCACCTATTAGGAAGACTCTTAACCTAGCAGATAAATGGTGAAAATTTCATTACTGCTGTTGCTAGCTGACTGATTTTCATTAACAAGAGGATAAAGGCTGGTTTAGCATCCCAGTTAGTGCATAATTGATACTAATTTTTTGTCTTAATTAAAACACAGCTCTGTTTAGTGCAAAATGCTTAAAGTCATGGGAGAGCTCTCTTTTTCACCACAAAGGATGGTTTTCTATGGGTTTTAGCTAAAACACAGCAGTTACTGGTGATCACTTTGACACGAGGCCACTGGTCTGAAGTTTTTAGGTGTGTTTGGTAATGGGTATATTTCAAATCATAAACTTCTGTTTCTTTGGGAGCCAAATCGTTACATCTGTGAAGTTACAGCACCTCAGGAACCCGATATCTGATCATCAGAGCCCTTCTTGATCATAGTTCCTCCTAGAATTCCCCAAAAGATGTTATATTCTATCCCTCTTTGCTCCAGATGGGACACTGAAGGTTCTTAAGATTAGAAATACTTCAGCCTAAAGGCAGTAAATTCAAAATAAGATCTCTGAGTATAACTGTTTGTGCGAAGTATCAAAAGAGGGGCATTGCAAACTAAAAAACAAACACAACCACCAGAGAGTTATTTATGTTTTATGTTATTATTGAAAGTTAAAAGTAGCAAACAATACAACTTTTATTCTGCTAGTAATCATGCAAAATTTAGTGGCCTGCACTATGTACACAAGTGGAGTTTTGATGGAATCACAAAGACAAACCCTGGGTCAAGCTCTGAACCACGCAGGAAAATAAAAATTGCACGTGCAAGCAAGCTGCTTTGTGTGCTGCTGTAAATTCAGGTCTCATCCATGGCCTTTTTTTAACACTGAGGTCTATTGGTTTACTCTGTTTCTATTCAATTCATGGTACAGATTTGAGTGCTGTTTAGACATAGAAGATGTCTAAAATACAAAGATGTATTCTTATGAATAATTATAATCTATTTTCTAGCCTTTCCCTTTAGTAAAATTAACTCCTCACAGCCATTTTTCATGAATTATCTTTTTCTGCATGTTGTTTTGAAATTCTATTGTCAATCTATCCCTGATGGAAAATTTTAAATAGTTAGAAAATGATTGGCAGCATGCTTAAGCATCGCCTACCTTCTCAACTAATTAAATACCTTGGTTCTGACCTGCTTTTTCTTTGGTTAGAACAGCAGGGTGGCTTCAGAACAAAAAATAATGAACTTCAAACCATTACTCCTGAACAGTACAGACAGATAAAGCCACAACTTGGAACTGAAATTCAACTATATTGTGTCTGTGCATCTTTTCCTGGAATTAAAATTACTTAGGTTAAGTCCTACATTTTGTTATAGTTTTTGTGTATCTTCATGTTCTGTTTCGTTGTTTTATTTTTTTTTTTTAGGGATTCTAAGTCCAGGGACTGTGGTTTTGGTGGCGATGCTATGAATATTGAAGGATTAGAAGAAAAGGCAAAGGAAAGCAGCATTTCCCAGTTTAAAATGAAAAATGCAGCTGAGCAAAGGGTTCATTAATATTGCCTATAGAGTCCACATTATTTAAAAGAATGTTCCTGAAAACAATTGTGCTAATGTACATTAAAAAATATTTTGTGGCTATTTTTATAAGACTCTAACAATCACCTTAATTAATGAACCAGTGAAAATATGGAGTAAGTCCTGGATCAACCATTTTTTCTCACTGGTATGCAATAGCTGGTAAATGCAAAATATATCAGGCCAACAGTTTCTATGCCAAAAGAAGATTTTACTTGTTTTTTTTCCTGATTTTCAATCAAATAATTTATTCTCCTTGTTTACTGAGAGCACACACTATGCCATCCAGAACTAAACGAATTCAATTTGTTTGATGTTGGAATAATTCAGATTTCTTGCAATTTTGTTGCTTGCATCCTGCTTGCTTAAGTGCTCTTTTGAAGCTTAATGGAGACACTTTGCCATTTTAATTACTAATATATAATCATGTTTTATTCACATGCAGAATTTTCTCTCAGTAAATGTTTCTCTACTTAGTAAATAATATAATTAATTTGCTAATAAGTGGATCTAGAAATGGAGGGGAATTTTCTTTCCTTGTTACTTAAAATCCCATTTCCAGCCCCCATTCCATGTATATCTGTTGTTTTTCCACCTCTGAAATTTGTGAATTCTTCTCAACTTTTCCAAAATTCTGTATGTACTAGCAAGATGAGACAACAGGAAAAATGTGATTGAAAAATATATATTTGATGCAACAGTTGCTAATGCGTGAGGGAGGCTGAGATAACAAGATTACAAATAAGGTGAAGGGAAGGTTATGATATTTCAGTGTTAGTGTCATGGTAAAGGCCATTATATATATTTTTGTCAGTTCTAATGTGGGCTTAGTAATCATCTGTGTCAGTGGGAAAACCGGATTGCATTTCCCAGTTTTGCTAGGATGGATGAAGAAATCTCCCATAAAAACTGAAAATCTCCCTTATTTAAACTTCTTCAGCCACTTTGCTGCCATGAAAAGGATCATTTGTGTCAAACCAGTATTTTGGGGAGGGGGAACAAAAAAGTTTTATTGGAAAACTCCTATCTCTAGAACTCAATTTAAAATAAATGCATTTTAGCCTCAAATAAAGTGGACAGTTGCATATATTTCTCATCTAAAGCATCCAATAAATATCCAATTAATCCCCTGAACAGTTTTCTCAGTGTAGGTAAAAATGATTTTGTTTCACAAGAGGATAGAGAAGAAATAGGAACGTGGGGATTGAAGGTCATGCGCAGCGCCTGTGTCAGAGCCAACAGCAAGGCTTTGTTTCATAATCCATTATCACCATCACAAGACCAGCTTCTCTTCATCACCACTCAGAGGCTGGAAAAAATATGCTAGGGAAAAATCTAATTTTCTTAGCCTTTTTTCTTTTTTTTTTTGGTCTGAATTTCCGTCTGTAAGAAGTTAATGAATCGCTTGGATTATGCGGTTCTGTAGATGAGCTTTATAGAGGATTCAGAAGCTGTTTTCAGAGCCTATTGTCACACAGTGGCTTGAGAGCTGTGTCCTACCATGCCCTACCCAGCATTTCTGATGTGCTCTCCCTGGCCTAGAACTATGGCCGTTCCTAATTACTGTGGGTTTGTGATAGCAGGTTTTAAATGCTAAAACCCCTTCACTCAGCTTGGGCTTCAAAATTGGTCTAGAAATGGTAATTTTACAAACCAGGGTCTCTGAAAAACAGACCGTATTTATGTATTTAAGCACAGTCTGGCAGAAGCAGGAAAAATCCCACATTAACCACATACTTATAATCCTTAATCCCTTATATAATTTAAAATATTAGGTGAAAAATGAGGTTTGATCCTGCTTTTTCCATCTTGTAATGATACCTGGAAATGTTGTTCTGGTTTGGTGAAGATGCATACCCTATATGACTTTCTGTGACTATTAGAATGGAAAAAAAAAAAAAAGCTATCTTAAAAATGTACTGCAGGGTTAGTTTTATTCTTTCAAAGAAATTATTTATCCAATATCCTTTTAGTTCCACCGGATTCAAGTCTTACACAATTGACGATTTTGGAGGCTAATTAAGTTGCAGTCAGGGGCTATTTTAACTTGTCTAAATGTCTCTGATTACATGGAACACATTTGTAGAGTAAAGCGTATTTCTGATTTAAAGGGTGTAATGGAACAAATAGGTATTATATAGTATTCTTCCTCAAGGTAAACTGGAATGGATAATTTAATTTCCAAGGCGACAAATTATCTTATCATGAGCGAACAGGCAATTTCTTCCCTGCAATAAACTAAGTAGTTACAGACAGCTCTAACCAGATGAAATCATTATCCTTTTTAAAGCAGAAACATTGAATAGAAGTAATTTTCTCAGCCTTAGTTTGAGAATAGAAAGTAGCTTTTGTAAACACTGTACACTGTGGTCTCAGGTGAGAGCAACAAGTTTAACCCTTTCAGTGAGAAAAGAGAAACAGATATTATAAAGGTAACGAAATGAAAAAAGAAGTGAAATTGCATATATGTGTATAACGAAATTAAAATTCAATGGAAGGTAGAAATAGGTAAGAAAACAAGGTAATCTATCAATCACTTATTTTGAAAATTCACAGAGATCAGAGTAATTTGTGTGATCCTTAGTGGAAAAGAACAAAACTGATGTTTACAGAAGAGCAGTATATTACTAGGTGGTGTATTTCCATGTGAGGTGTAAAGATGCAATCGTGTGTAATGCCAGTTGGCTCTCCTCTGGTTCTTTGCAGTTCATTCCATGTCACACGTGTGCACACACATTATTACTGTATACACATGCGCAGGTCCATAAGCTTCCCTGCTCTGCTTGCTACTTGGAAAAAAAAAATGAGACTTTCTTAAGTATGTCTATTGACTTGGGTCAAAATCAAAAACGTAAATAAGTTTTCCCACATGTTGAAAAAATTACTATTTTAAGACAATTTTTACAATTTTTTTATGTTATTTGCCTTTTTAGGGCAAATAACACAAATTTCATGTCCTTTGTACATGATTTGGTGATTCCCCCCAAAAAAAATGATTCCTAGTTAGAAATTTAATTTTTAAAAAGGTTGGGTCAATATCCACCTTGTCAGTAGTAATAGTATCTTCTGGCATTTTGGGGAACAGGGCTGAAGCAGAGGATGATTTTGACAGTTTTTTTGGGTTTTTTTCCCCCTTCATTTGTACTAAAAACTGGTAAATATTTCCTTGTTTTTAAATGAATGTTTCTTGGATTTCTTTGGAATGTATTCTTGACTATCTCACCAATATTATCTCTTTAGGTGTTGAAGTCATTGCTTAATATTGACTTCCATGGTCTTTATCTTTTCCCTGGTAGACGCAAAGAGACAAGAAATGAGCAGGGTTTTAACCCAGTGCTGCCAGCATTAGGGGCCCAGATCTGCAGGTTTACGCATCAAACTTACTTAAGTGCTTTCTAGATTGGATTTTTCACCTAGCTCAACTTTTTTCCAAGAAACCTCCTTCTTGCTGGTGTTGTGTTTTCCCTCTCTCTCTCCAAAAGCAAATGAGGGACCAATGGAACAAGTTTCCTGATTGCCTCCTTGTTTTGTTACTGAGAGATGAGGCATCATCCCCATATATATGTAAAATAAATTTGTAAAGTATTAATTCTGAGCAGTGTCCTCAACACATCATGCTCATCATCTTAAGAATGTGCTTATTTCTTCTGATGCTATCAAAACATAAATTCAAAACTCTTGCAATTTTCAGATGCATTTAGTTGCTTATATATCTGTCACTTATTTATGTAAAATTGCTAAAAAAAAGTAAAATGGCATCCTTGGGATTTCAGGGCTTTTGCCTTAATATACATATCGTACCATAACTAACATTACAATATGCAAACAGATATGTGTGAATTATTAGTGCCCTCATCTATTTTTTCTTCTTAAAAAGGATGCTTCATCTAAAATTTTTCTTGCTGTATATTCACAGTGTATAAATAAGATCAAAATAAGAAGCATTAATATGAAGCCCAGGAATCTATTTTTAAGCAGCCAGTGTATCATGTTGATAAACCTTGATTGCACTGGTCATGTAGAAGGCCATGGGTGATGGAACTGCCTTGGAAAGGACGCTTCTTAAAAGCATTATTGTAGCAAGCATAAGAAAACACAGAGAAACCATCCCCCAAAGACTGAAATTTAAACTGATAATTGAATTCAGAGTTACATACATTAGCTCTCTAGCTAACATGTCCAAGCAGTTTGAAATTATACTTTTTATGCTGTACCATCTCTGGGTTATAGTAACCTCTGTAAACCTTTCTGCACTTTGAACTGAGCTGTGAACAGTTGTTGACTTCGTGTTGCCGTCTCTGAAAGGTTCTCTGGGTTTATATGATTGATGTAGCAATTTTTTTTTTTTTCTGAAAGCAATTTGAGATACCTTAGAGATGAAAGACTTCTATATAAAGCCTCATTTTGTAGTCTGTTTCTTCCTCCTAACTCAAGCCATTTCCCAAATGTAACAGATCTTGTCATTTCCAACCATAACTTAACATACTCTAAATTTCAGGAATAAATATAAAGAATTTCTATTTAATTAGAGAGACCACTATGTTCAGAGATCTCATGTAGATCAACAAACACATTTGCTGAAGGAAGTAAGGAGATTATTTTCTTGATATGTTAAATTTGACTTTTGTAGCAAGCTTTTATTTGCCTGAAAATGCCAGTGTTCTCACCCTCCTTTTTTTTTCTTTTCAGATTCAGAATGAAAGATAACCCATTCATTGCAAAATTCTATAAAGATATGATTTTTTAAAAGCTAAAAGTCTTTACATCAGGGTTAGGCTTTTACAGCGACAAGTGAGAAATATGTGCTACCGTTGGATTGGGAAAGGATGGTGACCACCACTAAAATTACAATGGCGCCCACTACTTCTGGCAAAGTTCAAGTCCAACAGTATTTTTTCTTAGGACTCTACTACTTTCTGTCCTCAGAACTCTTAATACATCTTTGATATGCATCAGGCAGATATTTTCATAAAGCACAGAGCTCTTTACAGCTTTTGCTACCTTTTTTGCCCACAACCAAAAATGCATTTCTCTTGTAGATTCACGATGACATTATTCTGGAAAGACGACACATTGGTTTTGGATAGTGATTTACATAGAAGTGGAAAAAAAAAAAGGTGCAATGTAAAACCAAAATGAAGGTAGCTTTGCCTTTTTTTTCATCTTCTGTGTCTCTGAGGAGAAAACAGTGGCATTGACTGATGCAATACTGTCAACATTCTGCACAATTCTTTTTTTTTATTCCTTTTACTTTAAAAATGAAAAAATAAAATCAGAATCAGCAATATCCGCATGGTGGAAAATCACACTCATGATTTGGCACTGCTAATCAAAAATGTTAAATTTCTTCTATGCAAGTGAAATGTCACATTGTCTTTTAACCATTATAATGGCCTAAAATTCATGTTTACTGAAATTCTGGTGATGCATTGTTTTAATTTGGATTGTGGGAGAAAACACTTAACCAATAATACAATAAGAAACACTGTGGTGTTTTGGTCCAACAGAAATAAAGATCAGTATTGATCACTACTGTTGACTATTTTCATAGTAGGTCTTTGTTTAAGTCATTTATCAGTTATCTACATTTAATCATTTTGGCTGAAAACCAACATGCTGAAAAATTACAGAGATCACTCAGTCAAATCAGCAAGTCAGGAAACTTTACCTCGCAAGGAGTGCAGTTTGCATGTTATGAAAGTACTCAAGGTCATTTAAAAAAAAAATATGGTGATTACAAGGCAAAAAAGAAAAATGTCTTTTCAAATGTCCAAGTGGCTGACTTTTTGAAACACTTGTTGTTTAACTACTTGTTTTAAATAATTTTAAGGGCTGAAAAAGATAATCTTTAAGAATGCTGTGTGCATTTTTATGAGGTAAATCAGCTTATTTTTATTTTGGGCATGAAACAAGCTGAGGAGGTAGGGAAAAAAAAGAGTCAACCTGAAAAGGAGAGGTTTTTAACCTTATTAAGAAACAGTCATTTCTGTTAACATTGAACTGTATTTGCCTTAAAAAGTTTAATTATTTTGTTGTTTCTATATTGTCAAGGAAAGCTGGGTAGATTAGGTTCTGTCCTTTCATCTGTCATGGAATCCTTGGGAAATGCTGAACCAGACACAGATACAAAGGCTTTTTTCCTGCCTTGGAGACCTGATACCTGTGAGGGAGGATGGCTGAGCCTTCACTACTGCAGCTGGTGTCCAGGAGAATTGGATTTATGACCTCTGGATATAAAATTATAACACATGCTGCAAGAAATTATCCTATTTCACTTATTTTTGGCACACAAAATTAATATCAGCATTTTTACTTTAATCTTTTTGCCCAGTAGTTCCTTGTTTTTTAAGGTGATCGCACTGTTCACACCTGGTGTCTACATTCCCAATGCAACTTCAGTGATCTCCTGAGCTCTCCAATGCCAGGTCCAGCCCAGATCCTGGAGCCTGGCTTCCTGCCAGGCAGGCTGTCACCAAAAATGAGCCACCTCTGGGTTCTCCCTGCCTGCACTTCAGGTTGCTTACAAACAAACAAATCCCTTCATGTCACCCCAGGGTAAGTAAGAAATCTTCTGGAGCTGGCAACTGCTTCTCCAAGCTCTCCAAGATGATGAGTAAATGCTCCAGCTGTTGAGGTCTCCACAGAATCTGTGTGAGCGTATGATGCACAGCCCAATTCCTCTGAAACAGAAGCAAGGATTGTATTTTCTTTTAAGGGCTTTTAAAGGATTGTATTATCTATTTCTCTATTTCCTTCCTCTCAACATCTGCCTTGACCATCTTTTGAGCACTTTTTTTCCCAGTTATATGGACTTCTTATAGGGCAGGAATTGTCCCATATCATTAATGCAGGAAGAGTAGCACATGTTAATGTTGATGAAGCAGTCAAATGCTATAGAATAAGGAATTTACCATCCTCAATTCTGTAGTAGTTCAGGATATAAAAAATAATGTTGAATAGAAAAAAAAGAAAATGGGTTTCTCAGGGTGTGCACCATCCATCCTCCATGCTGAAGGAGAAAGCTCCCATAGAAGAATGCGACTGAAGCCCAAAACTGAAATCCATGTGCATATGTTAGTAGAGATGGGAACATGTTTATGTGCAATTTTAACTCTGATGTTTCCTATCTCGTAGCATATTGATTTTTTTTTTTCCTCAACAGTGAAAAGTTTAATGTTTTTGCATCTGTAAATGAGTTTAGAATAAGAACTTGCTAATAATGTGTGTACGGGCAAGGGGCTGCTGGGGGAGACAGGCTGTGCCCCTGCAATAGATATGCAGAGAATCCAATCTGGATAATTATCTGTCCACATTATTTAAGGTTAATAGTTATCATTTACCCAGTGAAGTTTCAATGAATTTTTAACAGAGGTCACTGATGCTCAGTTTATCAAGAGGATTAGTCGTGTTCCCACCAAAAGGGTGAAGATCATAAGTAGTTCTAACAGTGATTACCAGGGGTTTTATTTGTTTGCTTTACTTGATATGTATCCAGTGAACAATGCAAATGGAGCCTTCGTTTTCAGTATCTGTGTGTCTCTGAATTTTCTGACATCATACATCTTGGTGGTGTTTATTTATGTAATTCCACTAGTGAAGTTTCACCAAGAGCAACTAAAAGGTTTTAATTATTTTGCACCAGATTTTATCATATTCTGTGCTGATGTAATTACCTCAGTTTACTCCTCTGTAATTGAGATCATAATTTGACCCAATATGTTAATGACTTTGAAGTAGTATGAAAAAATAATTAAATCATTTAATGAATATTTTCAAATAGAGATACCTACTTACTCATACACTCAGGCAAGAGGGTGTCTGATTTGTTTGATACAGGTGATGCACTGAATTTCCATGAATAAAAGTCAGCTTTAGTATCCCTACCTGTTGTCAGAAAGGATTCTTCATTGAGAGATAAAATGTGGAAGAGAGGAATAAGCAGATTAGTATTTGCAATAATAAAATCAAAATTCAAACTGGAATAAAAATTTGGCAGCTGGAATTTATTGCAAGTGAAATAAAGCTACCAGATCCTACCGGTTCACAAGTGACAGCAGTGGGTAAAAGTAGGCAAGATTACCCTGGGGGATAAAAGGATATTAGACACACCTACACTCTTTGGGTGTACAGGTGCTGAAATACCTGCTGTCCATTCCAGGTGTTAAAATTATCCAGTTCTAGTGGGTAATCACAACCATCAGTGACAGCAATGCAGTTCACAGGCAAAATTCTGCCTGGTGCAGCAAAAGACAAAGGCCCTGGGACAGTAAACTGCCTCTTTCTTCCACCTTCAGAGAGGTGAAATAAGTTTTAAATTCTGGTCCCTTTTTTTTTTCCCTTTTTTTATTTTTTATTTTTTTTTATATTAAAAAACCCCTTAATTTGGTAAGAAAGAAAGCAGAATTTAAGAATTTTCCCTTCCATCTGAATAAACCAGTGTTATCTGTAGTTATGTAACTTTTTTGTTCTTCTCCTTTTCCACCAGGAATACTGCACTCAAGGGAGAAGAACCTCTGTTTTCAGTCCAAGTAGACCACTTGTATCTCTTACTGAGCTGGAAAAAAATATGTTAGAGGTGGTCTTGAGGGGGTGTTTATGTACAAGTGTCACATCTGCTGCTCTTTTTTGAGGGAACTTAAATATCTACCTCTTGAGGATATTTGAGGGGCTTTGTTTCAAGAAAGCATAAGTTAATTTCATGTGAAGATACTGAAATTGTCATGGATGTGATTACTTGTTTTTTTATTAAACTAATTTGCCACATTCTTGATAAATAAGACAATCGTTATGAATGTTGAACAAAATAAAGAGGTAGCTGCTCAGTTTTGAAACCTCTATACAGAAGTATATTTATTAAGGAGAAAGGTATTGGCTCATAAAGTTGGACTTGAGCTCCAACCATCTAGTCCTGCTCTTGATGTCGAAGTGTTGCTTCAGTTCTGTTGTGTCTTGTCAGAGTCACACAGAAAGATTTTTTTTTTTTCTGAACTGAGAGCTGAATCTGGGATTTTTATAGCTCCTGACATAAGCCTTCACCAAAGATTGTGGATTCTGTTGCCCTTCTGCTCTCATGTGCCTCCTGGTGCCCTAGAGAACACAGAATTTCTGTATTTTCTTCTACTTATTCACTATTCATCTTTCTTTGTGTGTTGTGATGTTTTGAATGACATTTTGCATGAGTTCAGAGGTTGGTAGTCCTTTTCAGGAAACACAATATAGTTTTTTCCTGCCTTTTTNGTTTTTTTTTTTTTTTTTTTTCACTTTGCTTCTTTTTGCCCTGTATCTATGCATTCTATGTTATGGTTCAACAAGAATCATTACTTCAGTTAGATTAATGAATTAAATCTTTTTTTTCTTTAACAAAAATATCATTTAGAATCACAGAATTGCATTTGTTTATTTTGTTGCTCCTACAAGACTGGATTACAAATCTACAAATCTCGATAGCTGGGTAACAAAGTGTTTGGAAAATCTCCAGCAACTTAAAACCCTCCAATTAAATAGATTACAAATTAGAGAACAGAAGAAAAGAGAAGCATGTTGATCAATCTTTGCAAAGATTGGTGCTGAATCTCTGCTGTTTTATTACACCCACAGGATTATTTCACAAGACATCAGTCAGGGTGATCTATTCCATGGAACAGCAGGGCTCATCCCTTAGCCTTAACAATTTAACAAAGTCAAAAAGGGAGACTGAGGTGGATCACCATTATCCTTACTGGGCTGTTTCCTTCAGCTTTCTTATGTTTCTCATTCTTCTTCTACTATTTGAGGCTCTGTGATTAAATTGCAGGCTTGGGAGTCTGACAATTTGTGCTGCGTTCACATTTCTGTCACAAAGTTGACATTGTAGGATGCATGGCTTAGCTCAGGGACATTTTTTTTCTTATAAATATGTGAACATTATGATATTTGCAATAGCATATCTAAATTATGCACATAGCCATAACAGTGACCATACACGTAAATGAGATATTTGCAGATGCAAATAGCTACTTATGCACATAACAGGCCAACAGAAACACACAGTTGTTGTAATTATACTCATAAAATATGTGAATGAATGAACAGGCACGTCATGACAATCAGACTGCTGGCCAAAAAGATAATATTACTATCCATCGTGAGGCATGGCTTATTACTATTTGTGATGAGCTTTAACATTATTAAATGGGAGGTCTTAAAGATCAGCAATTTTTTTTTATCTGAACCTGGAGAGTTAATTTATTTCATAGATTCCTCTGTTTGCATGATCTTGATAATCTACTAGTTTTTGCTTTGTTCACATTTGCGGAACTTTGTATCACAGGGCTAGAGAACATGTGTGTATGTACATTTTTCTCCTGCGGTCCTCAAAATGGAAAACATGAGTGTGGAAACAAAATGCAGTTTCCCTTTCAGTGTTTTTAAAACCTTCCCTGAGCCATGCTATGCTCCAGCAGGCAGGATGTGCCCGGATGTGAGGGGTATTTGTTTGTTTTGCACCTTCACAGCCATCCTTCAGGTGCTTTGTGTACAGCCTAGTGGGCATGATAAAGTAGCAACAGGGGAGCAAGCAAAGCCAAAAGCAGCATGTCAGAAAGAGCTCTTTAAAGTCAATGTTCAGGTGGCTGAGAAATTGAACATCCTCTGGAGTTTGTCGTTCAGGAAAGAACTCAAACCAGAGCACTCTGCCTAGGAGACCATGAAGCACTGCCAAATACCACATCTAACTAATTGCACAAGGGAGACCTGTCCACCCGAAGAGAGTGTCAGTGCAGGGGATTTAAACCACCTCTGTGCCCAGCTGTGTTTTCTAAACAAGTCCAATTCATGAGGCAGGACTTCCAGGATATCATTTTCCCCTCAGTCCATGGGCTGTGGTGTCCTACCAGAGGGTGATTGAGGATGGGTTATGGCTCAGTGGCTTCCATTGGGCCCATTTCTTTCAACAGTTGCAACAGAAAGTTAAATATCTCTCTTGCCACATGTTCAATCAATAATGCCAAATTACAAGCAAATGTAAAAGCAATTAACCAGGAGAAAATAAGGTAGCTGAAATGTAAGTGTTTGTTTAATACCATGAATTTTTAATGATTATTCTCAATTCTTTTGGATTAGGGCTGTGTTTCAGGACAGATCTGCAGACCTGCTGCTACACCCTGTCCACCTGGCCTGCTAATTGCTCGTGCTGGAGGAGGTGAGAAGATTTTAGTATCTCTCTGTGTGGAAATGGTGTGACAGAGGGGTGTGTGCTTGGATCTTTCCTAAGAGAAACTGAGGTTCACCCAAATTGTGACAAACAGAGCAATGTTTTTCCCAGGAACCATAATGCAGATGTATCCGTAATGATTTCCTCAATTGCTAATGCCAACAGGACTCTGTTTCGCATTGAATGATTTAGAAACTTCCAGAGGATGTGTCTTTGGTTTTGGATTTGAATGTTTGTAGCTACAAATCTGTAAAAGGTAACAGTTCACTTCTTTCCTAATCAGTTTAGTTCAAGTTTGATAAACATAGATTTTCTAAATGAAGAAATAAATTTTTGAAAACTGGAAAAGATATTTTGTCCAGTTTCCTTAAATTCTTCTTTAATGGAAAGCTAACCTGTAAGCCAGTACAACTGTGTTTTTCACATGTACAACATCTCCAGGCTATTTATTTGCAGTCTAGAAGTTGACTTTAATGTAAATATCTTTAGTATCTTTTTCATTCAATTTTGCAAGAAGATAAGACATACAGATTTTATTTGCTGTAATATAAAGTATTTCAGTTGCATGGAAGTAATTGAAAAGAGTATTATAGTGGTCTAATGAGTCCTAAACCCTATTATAACAACATTTGGAGAGTATTGGGGTTTGTCTTTATTTTGATATCTTGGTGGTTTTTTTTTTCCTTTTTCCAGTGTCTGAGTGAACCTCCGACGTCTTCACTATGTAGATGCAACCTTCCTATTTTGATATCACATAGAGAATTCTATTTCAGTTGATAAAATCAAAAGAATTTTTTGGATGAGGGCACTTGCATCCTCACAGTAATTTGAACTGAGACATTAATAAGTGAGCCCTATAAATAGCATGAGAGGCAAAAATGCTAAAAAAAAATGTTAGAGATTTAGCTGAACCAAGTAAGAAGAATATGCTTTCTCAGTTAATCTCCAGAGAACAGATCTTTCTTTAATTTTGGAATATTCAGATGAATTTTAAATTGTGAATAACTATATCCCCACAAAATGCATCCTACTCATTGACGCTAATGGAATCATTTGGAGGTCTGAGAATCTTAGGTTTATCTGATAATTCTATAAACTTAGTTTGACTGGGGCTTTGTGCTCGCATTAGAAGTTGTACAGCTACTAAAAATAAATGTGTGATCTTGTGATAGGAAATCTTCAGAAACTTAGGAGACTCAGATAAGCTGTGCACCGGCTCTCAACTCATCGGAACCCCAGTGAATCTCATCAGGCTGGAAAGTTCTATAAAAATGTGAGAAAGCTAAAAACTCTCTCTAATGGTGAAAGCAGAGGAGATGGGGGAAAGCTTGCAGTCACTCCTGCTGTTGACTTACTGAATGACCTTGGGTGAGTGTTCAGATGCTCGGGTTAAATGTGAGTAAACATTATTTATCCTTCACGGTTACCTTTTTTATTTTGCAAGCTAATGGAAACCAGTGTTTCCACCAGAGAATTTTTGTAAATATAGCCCAAACTGCTAGTCTCGTGATAGGACTGAGAAACTCAGTGCATATTTAATTTTAGGGGCTAGAAATCTCAAACTGGTGTCTATCATAAGGTTTCACACAGCTGCTCCTCAGTATTAAAAAGGCCTCTGAAGTTGACTGCTATAATAATGGTGCTGAGGTCAGCAATAGGTTATGAGTGATTAGGGGAACCTAACATGTAGCCACATCATTGTGCTACATATATTTATTTTGAGTCTTCATTGCAATTTCATCAAGAATTGCAGAATAGTTAAAAAAACCCAGACCCTAACAAACACACACCAAAACAAAAAAAAAAAAACCATAAGTGGATTTTTTTAACATCATAGTGTAGATTCAATTTACAATTCACTTTGAGATTTATGCCTATGCCTGCAAGTCCTTAGGCTAAAATAACCAGCGTATGTCTCTCTTGGATAAAACAGGCTAAAATGGAAAAGGGACATAAGGTTAGACTTTTTAAAAGATTTTTCATTGTCATTTATATTTATTGCCATATTTGATAATGGAGAAATTAGGTAGATAATGCATATCAAATAATTTATTTCTGAAAACTCTTTAGTTTTAAGGTTTATTTTTTATTAGGAATCAGAAGAAAATGTCTGAGTGCAGACAAGAAATAAACAGCAGGATATGAATCTGGTAGACATTTAATGACAGAAATTTCAGAATTATGTCTATTTTGCATAAATAACAAATACACCAAAAGTGTGTGTCCTAAGCCCACTAACTGTATCCTGTGAAATTCAGAAGCAACCCTTATTTCTACAGCTCAAGAAAATCTCTAGCACAAACACAAAAGTCTTGTTTATATAATTTCGCGAGGTGATGCAATTAAGGTGAAGTGTACTTAGTATAAAGATTACAAACATGCTTCTCTGTGTACATGACACTTTAAAAGGACTGTAACAAGATGGCTAAGTAGCAGACACAGCACCTCTTTGTCTGCATTGCAGCAGTAATTGGCTTAAGAGGCAGACAACAGGAGTGAACATTTGTCTGAGCTCCTCGGAAAATGTCTTCAGCCTTGGCAAATGTATCTGCTCCACAATTCATTTTGTAGGCATTAAGCTCAGTCCCATTTTCCTACCAAACCATCATCTCCTTAAGCAGATTATGGTTTATTGCTCCAAACACCAGCATCTGAAGGGGAAGGGATATTTCCATGATATCACCCCAGTAGGTGGTGACATTTTGAATGCTTGATGACATTTCCTCTTGTAAATAGACAAGGGAAGTCAGTAGGTGCAGCATTACTTTACCTTTTGGAAAATGTCACTGCGCTGAGGAAAGCAAAAGGACTCCTGTATATTATTTTATTGTTTCTGGGAAACAGAAGGAAATTATACCAAAAAAGTTCATAGAATCCTATGTAATTCTAACGGTATTTGGTGGGGTTGCTGTAAAGAAATATCATTGAACTTTAACTGCGTGCATTGTTAGTTTTTATAATAAATAGCTCTTTTTTAAATTCATGCCTCTTTACACTTCTAATGCCCCTGACTTTATCCTGCAGAAAGAACATATTTTACAGTCTTACCTGTCCTCTCACATCTACTTAAAAAATATTTCTTCTTTTAACACCTAAAAATGTTCCTTTCCTTATCTCTTTTGTTTGCTTTCTAGCATCTGCCTTGATCATTAGAATAATGCTTTTCATTTTAGTCCCTTCTCCATTATTAATATTTGGGTCTCCTGGCTCTCACTTGCCTTCACTCAGCTGGCACCCTGGTACTCACTGAGAAGAGTAATGTCATTGGGGTGCTTGGCCTTAGCACTTTTCCCTCTCCTGTAGGCATCTTGGGACTTTTGTGATTACAGATCACAGAAAGGGGAGTACATTTACTGTGAGTATAGTCTTCCACAAGAGAAAACAGCAGTGTTGCATTTTTCCCTGGAAAGCTGACCCCGAACAGATGTGTGAATCCCACAGAAATTTAAGTCTAATATAAAAACATTTCAGGAAACTGTTCGTTGCAGTATTCTGTGTCTGAAATACTTCCCCTGAATGCCATCTATTTAACCAATCTGAGCTGCGACAAGCTGGTTTTCAGCCAGTTCTGTTGCTGCCAGTTGCTGAGAGCAGTTGGCATCATCTCTGTCTATCTCCTACGAAAAAGTAGCATAGAAAAAATATATAATCAGTATGTTAATAATAATATTTATAGCTGAGGCTCATTAGATGATCATTCCCAGTAGTTTTTCATCAAATTTGAACTCAACCTGCAGACTATTCTGACCTTACGGGACCTCATGTATTTATGTAAGAAAGGCTTAACAAATTTTGTCTTCTAGGATCAGTCTAAGGATTCACTAAAGCAGGGGTGAAATTTTCTGTATCAACATCCCTTTGGAACAACTGTACACTGCTGAGCCAGGCCAGCAGACCCCACCCAGTGGGTTCTGCTTTTCCAGCACCCTTTCAGTCTCACCATTGTTCCTTCAGGGTCTCCCAAACCTCCTTGTGCCTTCCTGGGCACCTCTTGAGGATCTGCTGCACAAACTTTTATTTATTTATTTATTTATATATTTTTTTGAGTTGTTTATTGTTGTGATGCTGTTGAGATGCTCCTGTGGACATCTCTGTGCCACTCAACTCTGGCAGACAGAAAGACAGAACCTATCTCACTGTGATTGACGCTTCAAGTTCATACTTTTATTCTGTATTTAAAGGTCTTCTGTACAGTTAGTCAAAGAGACACCACACCCTTCTCCAGTGCCTTTCCTCTCTCTGACTAACCAACCCCTATGACATCAGGTTTTCTTTTACCAACAGGTTGTCTCTGGAGGTTTATTACTTGTTCTGGACAGACCAACAGAAAGCTCCCCCTCTTATCTTGTCCTAATCTTACAATCTGTCAAATTGGTTGCTGTCTTGAGGCAAGAATTCTGTCTTGGTCATCCCATTCCCTCCTGACTTCAGCGTGTACCCAGAGGCTACATTCCCCATATTTTTTTCTTGTGTTTCCTTGTTCACTTTTATAAAGTGAATGGAAGTTGCCATCGAAGAAATAGACCTCCCTGAAATGGATTTGGGGGGATCTTTGGGAAAAAGCAGAGCCAGGTCTTTGGCAACCATCTAGTCTTATGATTCTTTCTCATGGTGAATGCATTCTGGAATGTAGAGAAGTATTTTTTTATATTTCTCAACAAGAAATTGTTCAACGCCACTCACAGAAGACACGGAGAAGAAATCTCTGGACTGTATTTTAGTACAGCTTAGAAACCTCATGATGGTTAGCACCATTTGTCCTCATCATGTTAAAATAGCTATGCCATCAATATCTAAAAGGGCACAAATCATCTTCCAAAGACGTGGTTCTGTGAGTAAATTTTGAACCCACTCTTTTTGATGGGATTGCAAATAGTTCCACTTGTTCTTTATAAAACCTGAGCAACAGCAGCATGTATTCCTTTTAAAAGAAGCAGGGAGGAAAAAAGTTGCAGCTAAAAAAGGCAGACTAATCACCTGGAAACTCTTCACTGGAACATTGTAACATTAACTGGCAGTTTCCTCGATCCAGGTAATTTATTCATGAAACTTATGGAGGTTAATCAAAAGTTCATATAATTGTAATAAACAGAATACATAATGGACTAATCATGCAATTCAAGGCATTTTGTAATTTATTTGAAATATCAGATAAAAATAACTAAGAGGTGTGCCAGGAAGCCAGCAAATAATTTGGAAACTGATGAGCGTGGCATACCTGCTGAACTATGAATAGATAATGCAGTGTCTAAAAATATATAGACAAATATAACAAAGTAGAAAGTATTCCGGATGCCTTTTTTTTTCTTTAAAGGGCTTTAAGAATTATTTTAAAGCTTACATTACTGGTTTAAAGCTTTCAATCTGGTTTCCAGTTATGCCTTCACCAGCACAGGTTAGTACATGGCAAGGATGCACATGAGGATCTAAAGGTGCACCCATCTTACCAGCTAAATGGGAATGAAAATCAGCTACACTGGGATCTTAATATGGGAACACAAAATGGATGCTCATTTGTATTTGCTTTTTCTTTTCCCAAAAAGGATTTGTTAAAGAATAATAAGGGCAGAGGCTATGCTATGAAAAGATTCAGGATTCAGTGCAAGGTGGCTTTTGGTTATCTGTTTTTAATGAGACGGCATGAAAAAAATATATAGGGTATGTTGCAAACACAGGGACAGATAAAATGTGTATTTTATCATAAGTGCATAGGTTAAATAGATAACTATAGATATAAAATATCTATAAAATAGAAGTGAACATGCATTTACTGAGTACCGAGAGGTGACTGAACACTGACACAGGTTACCTGGAGAAGTTGTGAAGTCTCCATCTCTGCTCTGGGCCACCCTGCTTGAACACAGTCTTCTCCAAGTGTCTCTTCCAACCTCACCCATTCTGTGACGCTTTGAAATTCTCATATGTGATTAAAAAATGCTTTAGTTAGTGAAATACAGTATTTAAAAATATCTTATGTGCTTTCATTATGCCAAAAACTTAATTTTAGGCTTGGCTTCTTGATAATGATTTGATTTTAAACATAAATTCTTTATTTTGCAGGAAAATTAGTAGGGGTGGGCACTGAAAATCAAGGCATGTAATAATTAAGTAATGTGCTATGCTGCAGAAGAAATGTTTTCTAAAAAATGTGTTTTCTAAAAAAATTGTCTAAAAAACAAAACCCCAAGCAAAAGGTGTCAGCTACAGAAAGAGTGAGGAGATAGAATCCAATTTCCTGAAAAACCATAATTTTCCCAGGATACAAAGTCGAACAGCCTAATAAGGAGATTATACAAAAAGAAATATTAAACATTTCACAGGAAGGCATTTTTCAGACCTTGGTTGGAAGACTTTCAACTCAACAGTTGCTTTAATCAGTTTAGTCAATTATATGCAGGGGAATCACTTCAAAAGCACAAGAAAATTTCATGTTATGGCTTGTAAGTGATGAATAACTTCTAGACTCTGTTCCCTTCTTAAACCCATACAAAAAAAAGATGAAAAGATTAGCACTTCTCATAGCACCCTTACTTTCCAAGGTTGCTTTGAAAGCACTGAGCAAAGCACAGTAGATTTGAAAACTAAAGAAGCTATTGTGCAGAAATTAATTGATGGCCTTGTTTTGACTGTGTTATAGCAGCAGAAGTAATGAGTATAGACCTTGCTTCAGCATTTTGCTTTCCAGCACATGGCAAAAAAGCCAGTGAGCTGAATCCTAGCAGGTGAATTCTTTTTTTGGAAGAAGTCAGGCTTTTGGAAGTAAGTGGGTAAGCTCCTCTCTCAGGCAATGTTTATTTTCTTTCTAATAGGCACTTTTACTTTCAGGCAATCAAATATTTTTCTGCTCTGTACATAAGCTCTTTCCTTTCAGGCAGGTAAACTTTTTTCTCCCCCTTATTTCCCCCCGGTAACCAAACATAACCTAAAAGAAAAGGACAGATTAAAGTTGTTTGCCCATAAAACTCTGCCACCTTCCTATCTTAGGAAGTTGTCTTGTGACCTACTTCCTTACCACTGTTTGCTATTGTGCAAGGACAAAACCCAAATGTCATTTCACGACATAATCCACTGTCAAAATTGGCACTAGCCAGCAGGCCTGCTGGTGGTCACTCACAGATAACAACTGTGGAGCAGGCATAGCAAATTAATTTTTTCCACAGAATATGGTAAGTCAGGGCTGAAGAGTATTGGGAAAGAAGGGTGGGAGAACTCATGCTGCCTCTGTCATGTCTCATATATTCTTGAGGCTTAAGTTTGCAGTACTTGTCAATGACTTGTCAAGTTGGCATTCTTCAAAAACACGCTCTTTGTTAATTGTTGTCACATAAACATGGTATCTCTGTTTTTTACAGTAGCATTGGGGGTTGGTTAATTACCCACTTCTCCATTAAGAGTATTGACATACATATTCTAGATTTGTAATGTGATGGTCTTAAATACAGTTAAGGTTCTGAGTAGTAACTAACCCTCATATTTAAAAGATTGTAATAGTTAAGCATTAAATTTTGAAATCTTGAAAATACTACTTCGTTTACAGATTAATGTCCATCTTTTGACTAAGACCATAGTGTGCAGGATTTACTTTGAAGAGTCCTAAACACACGCATCCTTCTGTTTATAAAATATATTGTACAGTAACAGTAAATCAAAAGCCCTCTAAATATTGAGCCAAGCAAGAGGTTCTTGCAATATCAGATGCTTGGCAAACTTCTTTTGGGAGTCTTAATTCCAAATCATGCCAGAGTAGTAAGGGAAGGTGACTGTGTGTTTAGGAATACTGGAAGTAGCTTGCTTTAGGATACTTCAGCTTGCATCCATGAGAGGAATCGAAAAGCTAAATGCAGGTGTCAATTTTGAAATTTTATATCATGCAGGAAAATTCTTGATTCATTAGATTTTTGTATTTTAATGAAAGACAGAAGACACTTTTTTTTTAGTCATCAACATTATATTTTCTGCCCTTTAAGCTCTCTTTAGGCTATTTACTAGCATTTGCTCTTGAAAGCTCCTCTTTCTACAGATTATGTAAATGCTTTTGATTGTATAGGATCAACCAACAGAATCCTATTCTCTGATAGGAGATACATGCCCTATGTCATCTGCAGACTTTGATAGATGTCACTTAGTATCATGTCTCCATTTTCACAGTCACACAAAAATAGGGCCAAACTTAATTTGCTTTATGGCTTTTTTCCTTTGCAGCTCCACACCTCAACATATTAACGTATATTGAAAATCAGGCAGCATGCCTGATGCAACATGCAAGGTGCTTGCCTGTAGAATTCCTCCCGTGCTGAGCAGATAGGAGAAGTTCCAGTCCCTATGGGCATGACTGGCTCCGTGCAGGATCTCATGATTTTATCATCACTACAGAGCTACAGAGGACAGCTAGGCAGCTGTGGAAAGGCCCTGGGTAAGTTGTAGGTTGTCAGCAACCCAGCAGAATGTTTTCGTTGTACCTGTGAAGGCACGGAGGATGTAGCACACCTACTATGCATATTTAATTAACCTCCTCACCCTGTGAGTCTAGTATGTCATATTGGCTCTTATTCAGCGCCCTTAACACAAATCTCAAACATTAGTTCTCTTTTGTCCTCAACATTTCATTCATGTGAAGTACCTGCCTGTTGCTTTTAGTTGCTTGCTGCAACATTTCCTATGGCTGCAACAGGTGAAAATTAACGATCTGCTGGCTTTTGCAGGTGTTAGATAATGTCTCATGTGGACCTGGTACCTGGAGATAATTATACTCTTTAGTAGATTTACATTGCCTATTTTACTTCATGTGACCTGGGGAATAATTATATGCTGCCTAGCTGCCTTTCCATACTGTTTTATCAACTATTTAATTTATTTATGTGTAATGGAACTATTGGGACCAGTAACTTTTATTTCTTCCATTTATCAAAATATTTAGCTAGCGTGCTCCAAGGTGAGCCATCATTAAATAATGGTTCAGGGCATTGCTGAGGTTAAACTTAAATCATGATAGTTGTTTCTCTTGCTGCAAACCCCCAAAATCTCCCTTCTGGCACTGTAAAAACCTTGACAGCTATGGGCTTAGGTCACACCATTTAGTATCAAGGAACTGTCAGATCTTGTTTTCTTTTTGCTATTCCCCTCATTAGTTAAAGCAGGTTCTTTCCTGCAACAGGTCTGCCTGATTCAGCCTAGCCCAGCACATCCTCAGGAGTGTGATCCCAGGATGATCCACCAGAGTGAAAATATCAGTGCTCTGTCACAGTAAGCCAACTGTAACATCTTCCTGCATCCACTTACACAGCCTGGCAGTTCTGCAAGTAGCTGTGTTAAAACAGCAGCTCTCAAATTCTCTTTTAGACTTTCTTCTGATGGTGGTGGACCTTGAGGAATTTGGGCTTTCCCCCAGCCCAGATATGCATGTAGCTTTTCCCTCGATGGATGGCAGGTATGTGACAGTAGGTTGTTTGTGGATGACTTAAACAAATCAAAAATAGAAAACATTTTTTGTACTGCCTTAATAATCTATTGTTTAATAAAAAATGTGGAATTGAACTGCAGTGTTGTAGAGTATTTTAGGGTATTAGACATTAAAAACCCTTCACTGAGCTCCAGAAATGTGTCATTCTTCCACAGAGAAATGTGCATATATTTATATTTTTTGGGTTTGTTTTATAAAAGTCTGAACAGATTTTTGTTGTGTAGACAGGTAGATAGATTTTACATACAGAAATATGGGTAAAAGAGCACTGCAGCACAAAGTCAAACACAGAGATGCTAGAAAATATCAGAACTAAAATCTGTTACTTGAAGTATAACTAAGATGCATCTTACTTGCAAGATAGTTTTTCCTCTTGATCCTAGATTCATTCAGAATGCTGAGTGGACTATAGAAAACTGAATAAAGCATTTATATATAAAGTACATAGCAATATATGCAGCAGGTGTCCACTAGGCCACTGTGTTAACCTCATGATTTATCCCAACCCTGCTCTTCTGCATGTGCAAGCCTCTGAGTTGCCCTGGTGGGGCACTGTTAACTAAGACTCAGGACATGTTTATTTCAGCTTTCCATTGCTTTTTTTTTTCCCCCCTGGACTGCTAGCAATGTGTTTCAGGCGTGATTTAGGAGGACTTCCTTGTGCTTGTCCAAAATTATCATGGCTGTTACTTTCCCTTTTGACCCTTCTATCACAGTTTGGGTCAGAATTGTCCAAAGATATCACTCCTTTTCCTTGTCATAGTTGTCCTGTCATGAAGGGTCTCAGAATTTTATGGGTGAGGAACTTGGGTTATCTGCTGTCTTTAACAGCAAACCAACTCATTTTAGCATTGCAAGTTGAAAACCCCCCTTCTAGTATTATTTTTGTTGTTGTTCTTAGATTTTGGAATACTTGAAGCTACTGTTCATGCCTCCCGACGAGCATCCAGGATTAAATAAATACCCTGTTTGTGACAATTATGAAAAGATTACTGAGCAAACTGAGAATTCATGGAAAAATGTGGAAGTGTGCCTACAAACCACCATCTCCCTTCTTGTAGTACACTTAATTGTTAAACACATGCATTGCTATGAACATTGCAGTTCTGGCAGAGTTAACCTTGGCTTTGTGCCCTGGCCACAAAAAAAGTGGAGGAAAATAATGTCTGGAAGTCTCACTGCCTAAAAGGTTTCTCCAGGTATGAGGACCTACTTGGTGTGTGTCCAGAGAAGGGTAATGCAGCTGATGAAAGTCCGAAGCACAAGTTCTTATGAGAGCAGCTGAGGAGTTGGGATTGTTTAGCCAGGAGAAAAGCAGGCTGAGGGGAGACCTTGTCTCCCTCTTTTCAACCACTTGAAAAAGGTTGTAGCAACATGAGGGCTGAATATCAGAAAAACTTTCTTCACTGAAAGGGTGGTCAGACATTGGAACAAGCTGTCCAGGGAAGTGCTACAGTCACCATCCCTGGAAGTGTTAAAAAAACATGTAAATGTGGTGCCTAGGGACACAGTTTAGTAGAAATGTTATGCTGATGGTTGGACTTGATGAATGTGGACGTCTTTTCCAAGTACAATGGTTCTGTGATCCCACATTCTGAATGCAGTGATACAGTCTGGTTTTAGTCAATCTTTCCTCATTGTTTGTCAGGTGAGATTCACAGTACAATGCATTACAGTCACCCTCAGGTAGCAGCTAAAGAACCAAAGTGTTATAACACTGTCTTGAGCTGGCTCTGCTTTTTGTGGAGAAAAACTGATGTTCAGAGCAGGAAAATCTTAATCTGTGATTCCCATTGTAGTATGGAACAGGAATGCACTGGTACTATATCCTTAAAAATATGTTTCATATGGTCTTGTTTTTAAAACAACTGAGAATAATAGCCACACAGTTACATATAGGACGAGACTAATAAATAATAATAATTAAAAAAAGGATTGGAAATGCATATTACAAAGTAAATAATTTTTACTGGAACATCTCAAAATTGAAACTAAGTATTTCAAAAAATGTTTCAAAATTAACTTTTCAAAAATGTTGCTTTTCAATAATTTATGGTAGAAAGCAAATAAAATAATTTGGTTTTACTCTAGTAGGGACAAATTTGTATACTTGTTTCTCCCATTATTTTATATAATGTACAAATAATGTTATTATTTCCATTTAAGATATCTGAGGTGGGATTCATGTCCTCAGGTTTTAAGCTGTCTGCAGAGATCCCCTAGAGCAGAAAGGCAGAACTAAGCAGCCCCATAAGATGATTTACCTTACACTGAGGAAATAGGTCAGATTAAACACTTCCTCAAAGTGATTGCAGTCTTTACTGCATGGGTGTTGAGTTCAGCAAAGGTGTAGACATCCTCTCTATTGTTCCNTTTTATTTGGATTGCTGTTAGCTCTGTCTGATACTGGGAAGAAGAATCACAGGAAGATGTTGTGGAGGACATCAAAGTGGCCTCAAATATCCATTTGTATAAACAGCAGCACTACATTAAATTACTTTTGATCACAGCATGACATATGCATGAAGAATTTACAAAATCCAAGCACTTCCATATTTGGGGAAAAGAGGAAAATATGAATAAAAGTGGAAAAACTGCATAGCCAGAGCATAATTTTAATATTTTTCTGAATCTGTACTAATCTATAGATGTGGGAGGACTACCTGGCCACCGAAAATTCTCATAAAAACCCAGAGATCCACAAATGATCAAAGATCAGCCTTAAAACAGGCTGGCAAACTGGTGATCCACTCAGCATTGGTCTACAGCCACCATATTTGATATATAAGGTAATGCCATCACTAGAAAATCAAACCTGCCTTGCCCACCTCTTCTCACAGGCTTCTGCAGAGACGAATCTGTGCTTTGGAACATCAGCTTCCACTGATGTCACTTAAAAAGTAAATATGAGAAATAATATAAACTTGTTTGAATCAGATCTTTGCCTTTAACATGAAAATGTTGTGTATGTTCTCATAGTCTCACCGATTATTGGCTCCATGTAAAGCAATGCTGGTTAAATGGTTAAATGTGACTTTTTTTCTTTCATAGTGTTTAAAGTATCTGATTTTTTTTTTTCTGTTACTGATATACAAAATTGCAAAGTGTCAGTGAAATGAAAGTTGGTTTAGAATCACAACCTTCTACTGTGGTGGGTATTGTGGGCTGCTTCAGGCTGACCTATTTTGAAAAGTTATTGTTGAAATAAGAACAATGACTTTAAAAAACACTTTCTGACTAATAATCTTAAAGATCAGCGATTTTTCAAAGTGACATGCTCCAGATTTTATAACATAATTTTCAGGATTTCAAATAATACCATTAGAGAAAAAATGAAACCAAACACCAATAAATAAACAAAAATTAAGCCAAAACTCAAAAATATTTTCTCCTTCTCCCCCCTCCCAAATCCTTTCTAAGAAAAATGAGGATTTTTTTTTTTCCTTACTGTTGACACTACAGCACTTCCCATTCAAACCACCCTCTATTTGCAGCTGTAAATTACATATATAGCTTAGATAACTCTTCTAGCAACATATTTAGGATAAAAAGCATAAGGTCTTTTTTTCAATTTTAAAAATATAAGTATTTGCTTACCCTTCCTTATATTGTCAAGTTTTCCTTGAAGAGTAATTTTTGGAGATACTCACTTTTATTACAGATAACAAAAAGGATGGATAGATCAGTTAAAGTTTTTCACCTTTACAGGTCATTCCTTCTCCTCCTAGACAAGGGGGCTACATCACACACCTGGTGAGCATAACCTTTCTTGAAATCTTCCCACAGGCTCCCTTCCAGGTCTTATGACACCACTGCAAATCCACAGGGTTGTTCTTTGAAAGTTTAGCAGTTCATGTAAGTTTGTAGAGGGACTACAGTGAAATCAATCTTTTTTGATTACAAGAAAAGTAACTCTAAATATAAATTTTGCATCACTTACGCAATGTTGCATTCAAAATGCGTGTGGTAGGTAAGGCCAAGAATTTCTTGTTACCACAGTTGAAATCATGAGTTTAATCATTCTTAGTCTAGAAAAAGTATAATAATGCAGTTAGGAATTTGGAGGCATGTTTCTTTGTTTCTAATTCTTTTGCTGGTGCTGTGATCCCTCTTTTTCTCCTGGGACCCAAGGCCAGGGGATTATTGCTGGTGCTGTCAGTGAGGGTATCAGTCCTTTACAAGAAGGAATACTGGGGTTTTTTATGTCAAAGTTTCTTCTTCTTTCTTCTAGGATCCGTTCAGGGTCATTTTAATGTTTGCTAATGTGCTTTTTACACCTTCTTTCTTCATTGATCAGCAGCTCCATGTAACTTTTGAATTTGTTACATATACCGCCTTGTGCTTTTGTTAGATACTAGTTCTTCATTCTCTTTTTTGCCCCTAAAATCAGATTTTTTCCAGCTCAGGGCTGGCTGCATTTCTTTAGGGAACCATGGAGGAGTTGTTTATGGGCTTGAAGTGTCTGTGTCCCATCTCCATCCTACCTTATGGGCTGCTCCTAGACACAGACATTATGTGCTGCAGGGATGCGTGATTACATCAACAAGGTACTTTATTTACTACTAACAGTCTTTTGTTGTTTTTGAAATGTTACTTTTTTAATTAATTTCACTGTGCAGTAATATCTAAGATGTTACAAAATTTATGTGCTATAGGAAATAATTAATGTGTCTCAATGTTTTGATTATTCAGTTTGAAAACAGACATGATCAAATAACCTCTAGTTTGGAGGTGGTTTTACATTTTAGCAAAGAATCTTGGCATGTAAATTTAGGTTTACAGTTAAGCACCCTAATGAAAGTAACATGATCTTCAGAGCCTGAATACAGGCTATTCCTGTGATACCCTGTCTCAATGTCTTAGATGACTCTGGGCTTATTTTGTGTCATGACCAATAACTCTGTTCTCAATTGTGGGTCCTGACTTACCCATTAATGACAGCATTCCTGTCCAGAGGTTATGCAAGTCTCTAAGTAATTGCTTTTGCAATGACTCTTGGGCTATTTTGAAGGACTGAGACTAGTTTCCAAGGAGAAAAACAAGTAATTTTGGAGTGGGCAGTGGATTCAGGGCTGAATGAGAACAACTACTGAAGCTAATTAAAGACAATTGTTTTTGTTTGATGGTTTTAGGCGAATTTAATATTAAAAAAAAAGTAGAAAACTATGTAGATATATTGGGAAGCAAAACTCCATTGTAGTTACCAATACAATAGAGCACTTTTGCAACCTCCTGTTGTTTAAAGCAGTGACATTTTACAAAATGATTTGCATTTTCCTGCTGAGTTACCTGTGTATCCATGGATCATTTAGCCTACTTGCAGCAGATGGACAAACACTGTCCTTTATCTTCAATAAGTTGACTTAAACACGGCTGTGACCTTACCTGGGCATCAGGAGGTGATGATGACCCAGCCGTAGAAATTGTCTGTCTCACCCTTTCTCTGTCAAGAGACTTTTGACAGGAACATAATATTCCCTTCAAAACCAGTTTGTTTCTTTGCCTCTTTTTCAAATATTGCATTTATTTGATTCTCCTTCTTCCAAACAGTCTTCAGCCCCGTAGACTGATTAGATCTTAATTCTTTTGGCATGCTGTCAACTTGTCCTAGTCAGAATAACTATTAGGCCTTTGCTTTTCCTGCTCCTCTGCAATTTTGTTTCCTTTTCTGTTCTTCACGTCTTTTCTTTGTGATTTTCACCTATTTTGCCTGAAGCTGTCTTTTGACAATATGCTACCACCTCTCTCTGTGAATTTGTTCTTTGCCTGCCCAAGTAATTTATTTATGTGTTAGCTTCCTCTTCACCATTATCCAGGCTGTTTGACTTTCTGTGAATTGCTTTTCAGAGTGCCTCCAATCCCCAGTATGTTATTAACAATTTGAAACAGAAGGGCTTTTGAAGCTTCTAATGCAAAAACTTAATCATGCTGATGGTGTGTTTTTTAATGACTGAAATGCCTCATGTGCACACACGGAGAGAACACCTTGCACGTGCCCCCAGCAGCCATGGAAAAGAATACAGACTTCGGTAAGGTTTAGGTTTTTTTCCCCTTGGCAGGTAAGTGACATATTTAGATTATGTGACAAATTGAATAAAAATCAGCCCTTACAATATTGTGTTCTACTCCTATATTTTCATTTTATGTATTGGGGCACACACAAATACAGACACAAAACAAATTAGGAAAAAAAAAGCCCATAAGATATGCTGTTCTATTGAAACAGCCCTTCCAAAGCCTGCTATTTGGATGTGACAGAAATTTCATCCCATAGCTTGTCCCTAAACTCTAGAAATAAATGGAGAATCATATACAATCCAGGATAGGGTTTCTGTTCTTTTTTTCTTAGCTCTTCTGTAGAAACAAAGGGTGATGAAGGCAGGCAGTAGAAATTCAACAGCAGCAAGATCAAAACAATTCTATCTTTATTCCCCCTGCATCTCACAGAAAACTGAAATGCTTACATGTTGGATGGAGTTGCTTGCTCTGACATATGTAATGTGTTGATGGCATGCTAATTATGATTTCCTAGAAAACTGGTGATCACTGAATTTCTTAGGCATTTTGTAACCAGGAATTCTACTTACTGGCTGTCAACTGGGGTTTGGTTTTTGTTTTGTTTTGCTTAAAAAGAGAAACAAACTGGGGGGAGTCTGATTTCATGTGTGCTACCCTTCTAGTAGAAACCATCTTAAGTATCCACACATGGGAACATAATTTTGAACCATATTAGTAAGTTTTGTAGGGAGTTTTCCAGCTTATCTATAAAGTGATTTTCTGGGCCAGATGCTCTGTTTGTATTCCTGGTAAAGAAAATGAACAAAAAGTAATTTTACCATCTGTATTTTGTTTTTCTTCTGTGGAATAGGTCTGGAGAGACAGGGAAGGCTTGTCCCTGTGGCAGGTGCTGGCCCAAAGCTGTAGATCATGAGACCAAACTCCTTAGAAGGCAACAGCCTGGAGCAGACAAGAAATGTTTCCTGCAGCTTTACAAAACACCATTTTTAAAAAATCCTGCGTGAAAATATTTGACATATTGATTTTACCAATCAGGTAGTGAAAGATTATGTCCACTATTGTTGCATAAAAGGATGAGAGCAATGTTTATCTCTCTCCATCACCCTTTCAGGGATCTCTGTATCTGAAGAGCAGCAGTAGCAGCCAAGTGCCCAGATTTTCATTGTGGAGTCTCCAGGGAGACTTGGTCATGTGTCTTGAATATAGACTTCACTAAAATCAGTTAACTCCACTAAAATCAGTTATATCTTCGTCACCTCCACGCTGGGCCCTAAAGTACTTTCTGCAGAGCTCATTGCATGGTGAAGGTTAAATTAGAACTCTATAAACTTAATTTGCTTGCAGTGCTTCATTTGCTTCCAAGTGTAATTCTTGATATTGATTTTAACTTATACTTAACTTTTATGGTGATAGACATACGTACTTAAGAGGCTGCAACTTCTTCTCTGCTGTGAAACCTGACCTGACTACTAGATTTTAACCACTGGAAACAGGAAAATTCCTTTCTCTGGAAGACGTGTAAAGTATTAACATAGTAAATAAAAGCTCCCAAGACATTCTACATAGCCTGTCTTCTGAGGTTTCTACAGTGGAACTGGAAGACATCTGTGGAATGATAGCCATTACTGGACTGATCTAACGTTTATTTATTTATTCTTTTTTCTAACTCTAGATTTTATTATTGAGAAGTGTATTTTAATATGTGTTCTCATGAATACACATGGATTTTACAATGCACAGAAGACAGCAGGCAAAAATGCACCACCATTCCCTAGTCATGCTCAATTGCTCTTGATGACAGTGTCAAGAGAACAGTTGTAATGACCCTTTAATAACTTTTGTCTATGGGCTTTAACTTTTCAACCATTTTGGAAGTGTCTTCATGTTGGAAATTCTAATGTTTTGGTTTTCTTCCTATTTTTTTTCCAAATCTAGTCTTGAAATTGTTCAGAAATGTTTTGACTTTGACAAGAACTTTTAAAGTTACTTTATATGGATCTGACTCTGTTCAATGATTATTTCTGTAATCATCTTTCTTCAACCTAAAATTTAATTTTCTATCTTTAGAATGCACACCACTGTGTGACCTTTAGGTGCCATCTGGTGTTGAGCTTTAGCTCCAGAAGAAGAATACAGTGCACAATGGGTGTGACTTTCTGGATGAAAAGAAAGGAATTAGTGTCCCTTGAGTCAGGCAGAATTCATTAATGTGGTATCCTCATGCACATATTTAAGTTAGAGTAAGAGTAGTCATTCTTCTTTCAGTCCCAGGTACATCCTATTCCTAAAGAAATTCTGGTTTTTATTTTGAACTTTGCCAGGGTTTTCTGAGACACATGACTCTTAGGAGAACAGTCAGACCTGAACATTTCCCTGCAATGGAATTTCTGAATGATGTATATACTTCAGATGAAGTAATTACCAAGTGGTAAATATTTTACCATTTTCATTTATTTTCATTATGAATGGTGTTAGACCTATTGTTTTCTAACACAGATTGGCTTAAAAAGTCATAAGGAAGCTGAACATGTAAAAAGACTGACATACAGCTGTGATTTATGATTTAAAGACAGATAAATAAATCACTAGTGAGATTTTCATGACAAAGTAAGTGAAAACTTTCTACTAGAGAAAGCAGATATTGAGTAAATGTGGGTAAATACAGAAATTATGATAATTTCTGTATGGTAATGCATGGTAAATATTATAATCTCCCATTCTGAATCAAAGTATTAAAGTCAATATATTTTTTCTGTAGAATGTTGTGAAATTGTTGTAGCCATAAATTGCCAACAGAGAGATTCCATGCTTCCTCCAAAGGCAGCTCTTGAATCAAACAACTTTCAGGCTACAAGGAAAAATGGGGAAGGCCAGAAAACTTCCCTCCTACACTGCCTAATATTATTAATGAAAATTATATATTCCTATGGCATTTATTTAATTACTGTAAGTCAGCATTGAGTGTTTGGTTAAAAAAATAAATTCTGCTGGTGTGTGCTACTGTAGGAATAGTTGGTTTCTGGGAGAGAGGAAAATTTCCAGCTGCATAATGCCTTCTCCTTTTCCAGAAACTTGTGAGGGCTGCAAAGGAGTGTCCTCGTCCACTGCAGTGACTTTCCTTAATTTGTGTTATAACTGATAGGATTTTTGGCATGTAGCTGAATGAAATGTAGAAAGTAGAAATGAAAAGCATATTCTATACTTAAAAATGTTAAGACAGTCAATACTTCATTAGAAAAAATATGCAGTTCTAACAAGAAAAGAAGCAAGCCACTACAGAAAAAGCAGCAGAGAGAAAAATGTAATTAGAACTCTCTAGCAGCTTCTTTTCTGACATTGTTTTCACTTTTCTGCAATTTTGACATTTTCTATCTTTATTCTCTTCTCAAAATTATTATTTTTTTTAAATTATGCTAAGCATTAAATACTGATAAGGAATTGAAATTTGCTAGTAAAGGGAATGAATAGAGTAATTGTAAAAAAAAATAAGTAATAGGAAAGCACAGAAGTACACAGAATCCTGTCACATTGTTTTGCATAATGCTGCAGGTTTTTTCTTCATGTTTCTAAAACTTTGGTGTTTAAAATGTTCTGGTGACCATTGATTCACCACTTTCCAAAATCCTGGACAGGTCTTCCTACCATTGCTCCTCAGCCCAGTTCAGTTATGTTAATCCAGGATTTTTTTGCAACAAATGCTATCTTTAGAAAATATATGTTATACATAGATTAGAGAACCAAACTCCTAAGTCTGTGCTGCAGTAGCAACATTTGTGTTGCCACCTGCCCAGCAGACATAGATTTTTAAAACTTGATTTTCTTTGCAAAGTAGTGTGCTGAGATTCTTATCCAGGGAATAAAGTAAAGAAAGTAAATTTCATAGCAAGGATATTCAAATACTTGGGGCGATTTTTTTTTTTTCTTAATTTTCCTCTCATTAACTAATCCAGAAATGGTGGGAATATGGTGAACCATTACATGGGTGATGAACGGTTCATAAATCAAGACGAGCCTTTGGGTTATTTTCGGGCAAAACTTATTCAAATCTTGCCTGAAAAATTACGATTGTGTCATTTCAGAGACTACACTTGCCAAAATATCAGCTGAAGTGAGAAGCTGCATCTTGGTGTGAGAAGCTGCATCTTGGTGTAACTGGAGCTGCTGGATGCCTGAGTGACTCCCAAATTAAAGTGAGCTATGAATGATAATTTTGCTCAATTTTGCTCTTCTGCTACATGTGAGTCATGAATGTCTGATGGAGAGCCTCAAGCTAGGTGGAGCTTATTAGAAACCCATTGATAGGAGAAAAAAGTAGAAAAATTAACAGGTTTTTGTGAAACAGGCAAGAAGTCTCTGAACACAATTGAAAATATATTTAAATTATGGTTTCTAATGAAAGAGCTTTTGAACAGGTCTGGTTAAACTCTGTCTGCCAGGAGTGAGAGTACACCAAACACTGTGCTGGGCTGAGGAGACTGTCATTCTTGGTTGGTGTTCTACCTTGTTTTCTACTTGCCATTACTCCTTTTACTTTTTGTGTTGTTGTTGTTGAATTCCTTAAACTGACAGTACACTTTAAATACCAAATGACTGAGAGGAAACATAAATATTTCTATTCACAAATCCCCTATTTAGAGGTAGGTCATGCTTAAAAGCTTGAGGATTTCTGATTTGCTGTTTGCATTGTAGTGTGAGAGGCTAGATGAAGGGCTAGCACCACTGATTTTCTTATACAACTCATCTTACCCACCTGACTTTTAATTTACATTTCCAAAAATCAGCTATTGTGTTTCTTCTCTACCACCCAAAGCTGTCCTCAGTCTTGGTTAGTGCTTGCCAGTAATTTATTTACCATTGGACATAAATGGTAATTTCCGAAGCACTTTCAATAAAGTAAAAAACAACATTACTAGAGCCTTTTTATCTATGAATAGTTATTATGAATTTGTTTATGCTGTTACAGCACAAGTAGAAGTATGGGAGAAAATGTTTTTGTTATCATCAATTCCATACATTAGACCTTCTGATGTAACTTATAGGACACAGACAGCTGCAAATGGGAATACTGGAAACCTCCACAGTTCTCACAGACTAATCCAATAGATAAGCATCAGAGGAAATGCAGAAGTGCCAGTGAATGCAGCACAAAGAACACAGTAGGATTTTACTAGGGGGAAAAAAATGACATAAGGTGCGTGCAGTAAGCAGAGGATTAGAAAGGAACATCGCAGACTAGACCTTAGCCATAGCAGCAATTTGAAAAAGGAGGCATTCCACTAAGATCTACTCAGAAGGTGTTTTTAATCACCTTTTGACACAATACCTAATTTTTAAGATCAATGCAATCTTAAGGTTTAATGCAGTCATGTGCAAAGTATGATGCTATTGAAAAGCAAGGAAAATGTGATGATGCTTGCTAAAATTAATCATTTAGTTAAAGGAACTTTGAGCATGTTTAAAAGTGGCCTAAGACATTGTTTAAAGAAATTTAGGTAATTAAAATTCTTATTAAAGAGAATAAATCTGAGGAATGGAGACAATATTATTGATCTCCTGAAAATATCACTTTACTCATTCAGAACACTTGGTTTAAAAACAAAATCCAAAATCTATGTTCCTTAGCATGATAACTTGCTTAAAAATGTAGACATTAATAAAATATGAATTTGTAAGGAAATTCTTCCCCTCCCTTCTAGAATTGCATTTAAGTGGTTTTACATGATTCATTTACTAATACTATTTGTTAGGGAAGGTGGTGATAGCCAAGGTTGTATAAACAATTTGCTCTTGATCATTTTTGATGTTGAAGTACTTTTCTAAGAGCCATTTAAATCTGCCAGCTCCACGTGTTCCTCCATTTTCTCATTTTTCAGAACTATGAGTGGATAATGAAACTACATAATGAAAAAAAAAAAATCCACAGAGTTAACAGCTAGAAATGCTTATTGCAAATGCAAATAGGAAACCTGTTGTCCGTTTGATTTATTGTTGCAAATATATGCAATGGAAAGCATAAGTGTTTCTAGTACATAAATTACCTTCTTCCTGTGAGGCATTTTTTTCTGTGGCACTACCCCTGATGTATCACCAAGCATTCAAGCCACCAGTTCTGTTGAAGTCCATTAGAAATTCCACTTCATATAAAGCATTTCACTATTATAGCAAAAAGTCTTTACTCTCAAGAGTGAGCAGTGTAATACATTTTTATTATGTAATTGCCCACAGCCTGGAGAGCACCTGTTAGCCAAATCTGATTTAGTACAATGCTGCTACCACTGGTAAAATACAACACTGTAAAAAGTAGTTAGGAAGTAAAGTAAAAAGTTGATTTGCATTTGTGTATGTAGGTGTGAGATTTTTACAATAGTACAATTTGATATTCTTTCTACTATTGCAATTCTCACTCTGTATGTAGCAAAGACTCATTTTTGGTTTGTATGTAGTTTACCAAACAAGTCTTTGCATGGAAAGGAAATGTTAGAAGAATGTCAGTTATTCTGTGAGAGCTCAGAAATGCATGCTAACACTCTTGTGGTCAAACTGCATCCAGAACTTGGACTGTTATTACCCCTAGCACCTCTTATGAAACCTGCATTTTGAAAGCTTCACTGGTAAATATTTCTAAAGATCACTATGTACAGCTAGAATAATTACATTTGCTGCTTCATAACATATCCACAGCATAATTACTGGTGTAGTTTCATACTATAGTCTAAAGGGTTTTTATATCATTCAAGATGCTTTCTGGTAAATTCCTCTAAATTTTCATGCTTGAATGAAAAACTTAACATCATTCATCCTGAGTTGTCACATATTTAAGACATATAAGCAAATGTCATTTGAATACATGTCAGAAAAATTATTAGGAAGATTGGAATACCACTACTTTTTAAATAGGAAAATATTTTGGCTGGGGAATCCTTCAAACAACATATTAGATGGAGCTCTTTCAGAACAGAGTATAAGGATCCTGTTCATGTTTTTTCACAGGTAAAAAAAGACTTACTCAATCTCACAGCTTGTGTTTATGTAAAAAGATATTAACAAACAGCAATGACCCCCCTGATTATGCAGCTGGAAAAAAAAAACAAACCACAACACACCAAAAAAAGCACAGTTGTATGTCAGAGTTTTGGCAAGCTCTTAAATAAAGAGAATTAAGTTTATATATTTGGGAACTCAAATTACCAATTTTTTCTAAGTCTGTTGATCTTTACAACCTTGTTTGTGCTAAATATGGGACTATCTGCAAGGGACGGCATAATTTTATACTCTATGGGCTTAAATTAAATGCCAGAGAGCTTCAAAAGCCATTTTAATTGCTAAAATGAAAAGATGACACACATCAAAGCATCTTTATTTTTTTCACATTGATGCCTACATTGCATTTTTAAGTATCCATTTGGAGCTGTTACTCAGGCTTCATCCTTATTATGGCATCCCTGTATTGTCTTATTTTTTGAAGACTGCATCATCACAGTTTCAGGAGGGAAGAGAAATCGAGAATTAAATTGGCTTTGAATCACTGCAATATCTGGGTTTACATGATGCTTTTTCATTCCTGTTTTTCTCCCTGTGCTTCTAAGGCTGTATATTCCTTGGACTGGAGACCCAGCAGTGCTTTCTGCTCAAGCCCTGGGTCTAATGCAGGATGTACCCTAAAAAGGAGCTTGGTCAGGCGTGATGGTTCTGGCTTCTTTTTCCCTGCCAAGGTTGGGATTAATACATGGGAGTTGCAGTTTTTGTTCGGACTTGGATGTTTAGTATTTCTTATCTATTTACAGAGTCACGAGCTGTGAGCTCCAACTAGCAAGTTAGAGAAACAAGGTAAAATGGAGTACCTCTAACTCTTTCCAAGGTCATTTAAGTGATAATTACCCAATAACGAGGTGGCACCTATATTATTTATATTCCTGACCCAGTAATGACTACCCAAGGACCTTTTTCACCCAGTTACAGAAAACCATCCAAACCCAAGAAGAAGAAGGCAAAGAAAGAGGACTTAGACCATGCCTCAAATTCTCAATATTGCTTCACACACATTACTATATACTAAAACCTTAAAATCCAAGTTTCCAGAATTCCAACAATCAGGTGTAGGAGGACGGATTGTAAGAGAACAGGGCTAGCACTGAAGGCAATCTCCCCCGATGAGTTGCAGCTGTACTGATTGCCAAAGAGTGGGAACAGCCTTGCCCTTCATGAGGTCACAGCCTGTGTGAGAAGGGTTGACATAAAAGAGTGGGTTGGCTGGTGGAGAGGGAGCTGGAGTCTGCTGGCTGTGCTGTGAGGGGCAGATGAGGTAAGATGTTCTACGAGGGACAAACAGGGTTGGGTGGTTGTGTAAGGGATGGGAAGGAGTTAGTCCTGAAGAGGGAATACTTAGGCTGCAGAGAAGGAGTCTGTGTTGTGTGGAGGTTTTCCATGGAAAAGGTACAGAGAAAAGGTTAATGACTAAGAGGTTACTAACTAACTGATCCTTGGAGTATCATCCTTGTGTGCCAGTTGTGCCTCCTGTGTCAGTCACTTCATGCACAGTGTCAGTGGATCTTAGCTATGGTGCCACAGGTACCTTGTCTAACAAGAGTATGTAAATGGGAAGTTTTAAAAAATTAAGCAGATTTAATAACCTCTACCTGAGCCTCTTGAAGCTCTCTTGTTAGCAGAGAAGACAAAAACTGTTGTCTCTGAATTCCCAGTGCACTACAGTTACAAGAGATCCTTCTGAAAAGAACACATGAAGTGATGCCCAAATCCTTTATAAGTTTCAACCGTGCCGAAGATGCTTTGGAAAGCTTTTCAGCAGCCCTCCAAATTTAGGATTATAATCTCTTTGTGTACGTGTGCGTATGCATAAATAAAAACAAGTTTTCAGATGAGCTATTATATTACTGCTAGTAGTGTAATTATGAAGCTTTAAATGTTACTTTAGGACAAAGGGAAAAAAACAGACTATTTTTTACCCAGAGTTCCCACTAGTTATAGGAGGTGTGATTAGCTCGCCCTCAAAAAAAAAAAAAAATCTGTCTTTTTTTAAACTTCATTATTCCTTTAGTTTATTTGGCCCTTTTTGGCTTTTATTGTGACCAAAACAGTGCTGGTGATAAAGAATTTTTTAGCTGTGCTGAATACTTGCACAGCATCAAGGCCTTTTGCTTTTCAAGCTGCTCCTGCCAACAAGTACCTAGGGGTGCACAAGAAGCTGGGAAGGGACACAGCCAGGACATCTCACCCCAGAGGGAAACTTAAAACTGCCAAACCCCCAAATTATCAAATTAGTATGTAACAAGAACAAGTAAGAAAAAAAAAAATCACTAAAGCCTTTGTATGAATGAGAAAGAAGTCAGACAATTTATGGACTGGCTGAAGTTGAAATGTTTCCAGTAAGACAAAAATACTGGTGATTTGCTAAAGTAGTTAATGGAAAATGATTAATTGGAAAACAGTAGGGCAACAGTATTCAGCACAAATCTAAATTATATTCAAGCATCCAGACAACTATAACATAGAAATGTACATGTTATAGCAAGATTTTTTTAATAAAAAAAAATTCTTTATTTGCAGAAAACAGAAAGCATAGTCTATTCAGATGAAGACTTTGAAGTTTGACCTCAAAAGGTCAAAATCCAAAATTTCACAGCTCTTTACAATAAAGTGAGATAAAATTCTCCATAAGTTTATGAAATGACACCTTTCTTTAATGGTGGCTGGTTTACTGAGGTGCTGTAGATGTCACTTATTCTGTTCTCATTCTGATCATAGCAAAGTTTCTAATTTGGTGACTATATGGTAAATTATTAGTTAACCTGGAGGCAAAGGTTGTTAGGGCAATAGCTTTATTATGGGTAAAAAAATTAGAGACAGCATTAGCTTTTGTTGAAAGGGAAATTAGAGAATAGGGAGAGAATTAATATCATTAATTATATTCTTCCAGGAACAGCCTTAGGACTTATCTATAAAAAACCCCAAAACTATCAATAATTATCCACACAAAAGTCAATGCCATTCTCCAGTTACAGGTACAATAAATACATTGTGAGATATCTTCCCAATCTACTCAAGGATAGGAAAGGATTTAATTTGTTGTTTATTTAATTGGTGACCTTTACTATTTTTCTCTTAAATTTCAGAAAACTTGAGAGAAGAAACAAAAAAAATAGAAGTAGCTTAAACGTGGAAAAATCAATCCTTCCTTAGAGCCTCTCAGCTCACTGGCATAAGACAGTGGTTTAGTTTATATTAAAAATATTTCTTCATACACTTGGAAATGCATAATGAGGCAATTTTGTGTCTCCGTATCAATAATTTAGTGTTCTATGTGGATTTGAAACTAAGATGTTTAAAACCTGAATGATATTAATACACTTGAGGTGGTATGAAGCTTTACAGTTGGTTGTTTGGACAGACAGTGCATTGGCTAACTGATAACAGATGTAAAGAAAGAGTTGGATGAGCCACCTAAATGAATGCACAGTACTGCAGTCCATCCCCCTTTTCAGTTCAAGATCATTAAGAACATGGGGGAAAAAAATGTTTTCCATCTAAAACTGGTGGAGTGGATGAGTAGTTTAATTCTTTCCCATTTACATTCACCATGTGTTCAGGGTCAGCTTGGCTTCTTCATTCTTCAAGCAGATGCTGCAAAGTAAATATTATGCAAGCTTTTATGGCATGTATTGTAAATTCCATTCTGATGGGAGAAGGGTGAGTTATGTGTTACAAAACAACAAGTATCAAAATTGTTTTAATTACATCTATTTCTGTAATTGCCAGTGTTGCAGACACTTTCACAGTCTCCACATACGAAATGGATGGAAACTGTATATGGTAAGTATATTAATGAACTGATGAAAAAGGGAAAACATAATATCAAGGGAGGAGGCAGAAACATCTTCAGGTATCAGGCTGGCTAAACACATGGTGAACTAACTAATTGAAGGCTGATAGATTTTAGCACTTTATTGTTAATGAAGCATAAAGCTACACTGTGAAATGCATCTTCTCTCTCTCTCTCTCCCACCCTCAAAATATGAAAAGGAAAAAAAGGCAACCATGACTGGAAGAAGACTCTGTGGAGGAGGCTGAAGTGATGAATGGTACGAAGATGAATGTAAAATAAAGTGAGTGTACTAACAGTTGGGAATACAGGACCGTCCCTGAGAGGGCAGGTGGAAGTTGAAGGAAACTATACCTAACAGCACTAACACTCATTGCCAGCAGCAATGCGTGTAACATCTGCATGAGATTTAATTCTGGGTGCAAATTTTTCACAAAACTCCTGCTTTCCATTTCACCTCTAATTGCGTTTGCTAGGCATTCACTTCTGAAAGTAAGTAAAGAGGACTCTTCTCCGAGGTGCTTTTTTGTAGTGATAAGGATTCAGATAATTAACTTTTGCATTGTATTTTTCTTTTTCATACAGAGTGTTTCTCAGTCCATCCTGCCAGTTCTTCAATATCAAGAACTTGCACTCTTTATGGCGTAAATGTATTTAATGTCCAGTGTGACAGGAAGACAATGCATAGGATATTTAATGGAGAAATAGTCACTGTCTGAGCTTTCCTCACTAGGTGAATTGAGGAAAATAAAAAATTATTTCTATTTAGTGTGGAGGACGCTGACTACCCCTTCCTGCAGATGTTCAGCTGGCTTCCTTAGAATGGGGAGAGCTTTTGATGAAGAAAACACTGAATTTGTCGATTCTCTATTTTTCAAAATTGAACTCTGGCTTCATACGACATTACTGTACAGGATGTAGTGCTGATTCACACTCCCACAGGAAAAGCACTCAGAAAAAAACAGACTCCTAAGTGCCTTTTGGGTGTACCTTGGGTGGCAGTGGCATTGTGAGCACTCCCCACACAAACCATGGCCTTTCCTCTTCTTCACTGATTTGCTCCTGGGGAAAATCATCTGCTATGAAGCACCTTTGTGAAGGTGTATAAAGAGGACTATTTCTTGGTCTCACTTCAGCTGTTTGAGCACAAATACCTTGAAACCTGGGCTAAAATACATGCAGAAAGATGCTACTTGCTTTTGCTCTCTGATATCAAAGTTAACTGATATACTGACATTGAGGAAAATTAATCCCAATCTTTTAGAAGGAAGGGATAGATAACCTGTCCAGCCCCACAGTGCTGGCTGGCAGGATTCTGCCCAGCTCCACTGTGCTGCCTGATACCACGTATTAACACAGAATTACATACCTTAAACCCCCAAAAAAGTATGAGCCTATGTGGTATGTAAGCACTGTTTGAAGCAATTCTTGAACACAGTCAGTGTTTGCATGCACGATAAAAGATTTTCATTGTCAGGATGGTGACACTTTATTGTCAATTATGTATCTTTCTGCTTAGCTGCATTCCTGCTGAATTTTGTTTTAATACAGAAATGAGCTATAATCAATAACTTGTCAAATTATTTATTCCTAATGGACTAGTAAAATCCTAGCCAAAAGATTTTGACATTACTCTCTGAATAAATTATCTGAAATACATATTTCTATTATTTGACCAGCTCTCTAGATTATTAAATAATGTTCAGTGAATAATTTATTCAACATTTTTCCTGTCAATCTCTGAATAATTTACTCATGAATACATTACTTTTTATTATTCAGCCAAGTATATTTCCAGCATCCATGGCAATGTCTTTGTTGTGTGAAAGCATGGAGATCTCTGGAAAGGAAGATAAACTTCTAACTAGCGTAACTTAACTTCTTTGTGTCAAGCATTTTTATATGCCCAAGTGCATAATTAAATGAATCCATTTTTATCTCTCTCTCTAGTTTAATGAGTAGTTTTCTGCAAGTCTTTAACTCAATGATCCCTACTATTTTTATTGAAAACCTTGCACTGTTGCTATCTTGCCCCTGTTTGTTTTTTTCAAGTTTCCAACACCATTCAAAAAAAAATTTGGTTACTTTAATTTGTGTGCTCAATATATATAATGAGGTAAATATTTACATTGCTTGCCTTTTTCTGTTGACCCAGGTATTTTGAACATAATATCTACATAAATACATAGTGAATAAACACAGGTCTGTGACACGCAAACACGAGTAAAAAGGAATGAGCTGTTAAAAATACAGTCCTGACAGAGGAAGAAAAGTGAGATGATTGCAAAGAAAGACTGAAGAGGCAGGCTAACTACAGGTGTGTTGTGGAATATCTGTATCTATTTACCAGATAGAAAAATGTTCCAATGATGATGACTGGAAGATGGACAAGCCCGCCCCTTCCTACAGCACCCATTTTTCAGTTCCCATCCTGGCAACGGGAACATGAGGTGAATTTGGGGATCTTATGGCTGCAGTACAGTGGCACCTATTCCTTTGCCCTTCTGAGTCAGAGTGGGAAACTAAGAGCTGTTTTGATCACTCTGCGGCTCAAGCAGCATTTTATTCTTTCACTACGTAGCCATTTGGGATGGAAAGTAATTTTGGATATGTGACTCATGGCTCTCCAGAATGTATAGCATGGGTAGCTACAGCTAGTAAAGGCAAACTGGAGGGCAGTGGTGGTACCTGAAACCGAAATCTAGATGCTGTTTCAGTTCCAGTTTAGCAATTGCTTTTAAAAGAATCTGATCCAGAGACCAGAGCCAGCACAGACTGTGATACCCTGGGCATGAATGAGATGAGCAATAAATCTTCATTCCTTGCAGCAAGTTCTAGTGAGTTTGAAACTATGTCCACTGGTCAATACACAATGCCTACAGATGCATAGTGTGAATTTAAGCCTCTACTAATTCCACCTCATTCCCACATCTAGGAAAGCAGGTCTCAGATTTTACTTGCAAATTGCCAAAGACCAGGAGTTTGGCTAATTGCCAAAGGTACTTCCTGGAATTATCTAAGCTAATTGGTAGTTTCACTTCTGACAGCAAAATTCCTTGACTTTCAGGCATGCTAGGAAGCAGCCTGGTTGGAATATGTGAGTACCTAAACCCAGAATTTTAATGGCATCTGGGGGCTTTCAGGGTCACACTTACAGCTCTGAACAGTGCTGCATACCACCTTGTCACTAAAACAGTTATATTGCCTTCATGTCTTCTGTAGACTAAAGAAGTAAGGACTTATACAAAAAAGTATGATTCACACCTGGGTTTTAGGACCTAAAGTAGGTGACTGGTGGGAAATCTGGAGTTGCTGCTGTGCATTTAAAAGCTGGGGGCAGGTCTGTACTTTCTTTTAACGTGGAAAGGACATGATGTTCACCATTGCTTGTTTTAATCTGAGGTGAAGTAAAGGCCTAGGGATCTAGGCTTGTATTACCAAGGTTGAAGCTTTCTACCTCTGTTAGAGATGCTGACAAATCCATAGTGTATAGGCTTCTTTCCTTGGCTGTCTCCAGGGAAAGAAGAGGCAGGAGGAGCGTTCTGGAGAAACGGAGGAGGCTGTCACCATTATTTCCATTTCACTCCATTGGTAGGCTAATGCCAACTGTATAGAAATTCAGGAATCAAGAACTGCTTCAGAACAGGCTAAAACTTCCACAGGTTTTCTGAGAGGATAGCTGTGAACAGGCTTCATGAACAGGCAGGACATCCTGATCTGTGCTATGGAGGCAACACTAAGTGTGGAAAACAAGGCCAGGGATGGGTGCAGCAAACAATCTCCTTATGGCTTGTGCTGAAGCTAGCCACAAAATAATGGAGCAGAAACAAAAGACAAGCTCTGTGGCTGTGATTTACCCACAAAGATGGTTCATGGAATCATGGTTAGCGTGTGTGTTGCACTGAAAGGAACTAATTCCCTTTTATGTTCCCATAATGTGTATGTGATTTTGTAGATTTTTTTTTTCACCCATTCTATGTTCTATTGTTTGGGGAGTTTTTCACCCTTTCTTTAACTACATCCTAACTTTTGTCATACTGTGATGCTTAGTTCTTGTTTCTGCCTTGATTTGTTTTAATTTTTAATGCTTCAAAGGTCATAAGGTTCATTATTTTATTATTCATGGAACCACTGGGTAGGGAAGCAGCAATTTAACAATTAAGAACTGTTGTAAAGTCCACTAAACTCAATACCTCCTGCTTTTGTAAGATTACCTATAACATCAGCTATGGGAAAGGTGTTAAAGGACTTTTACCTAGTGGGGAAAAAAGGATCTGTTCCAGAATAAAGTAAAGAAAAATTTATTTTAATTTTTGTATTTTATTTTATTTCATTTTCCCTAGTGGCTATTTTTTTTCAGCGTAGCCTTTCTGAATAATGGTGAAAACAAATTAAATCAACATTCTCGTTCCTACCATTGTTGTTTGGTTTTAGGTACTATGACTTTGTTCATCTTCCTTATGAGGAAAACTATAAAAGCTAATCTTAATACTAGATTTTACAGTGTTTACTGAGTTGCTTTTTAAAAATTTTCTGAGCTTGTAAAAGTATAATTATCGTATCCTAATAATTATAACAGACGACATTTCTCTTCCTCTTCACAGTGTTTGATCTAAACTGAAAATTTCTGATCTTCTTGTCAAAGACAGAGCTGTTTTCTTGGGAATATTTTGAACTTTGATGAAAGTTTTATGACACTTCGAAAAAAACATGCTGCTCGTTAAAGTTTTATAGCAAGAGAGCTCTATCTGCATTGTTTTGAAATCGTAAATATCACATAATTGTCATCAATGAGTAGCTGATGAAATACCTGTTCCCAGAAGCTTGTGTCTGCAGACGGGGGTTTGGTCACAGAAGAATAGATGCTTTTGCAGTCCCAGGGTTCCAAGACAAGACTCTTTTCATTCTGTCTTGGTGATGGTCCCAAAAGCCAAACTGTGATGAAACTGATGTTTTATTCGTAACATTTCGCAAAGCGTTTGCAGAGAAAATGAATTTTGTACTCTTTAAAAATCTTATTCAGTTTCTCTTTGTCCCTTGAGATACCAGGAGATTAGTGTGCCATTAGCTTCCTTCATTCAGTTTTTATGAGCCCAAACTTACACATCTGTGTTTGGACAGTAACACATAGCTATGGTTCCTCAGTGATATGAGCATTAGCTGCAGAACTGTTTCATTGTAGGACATACAGCTCACACAACTGCAGTTGACACAAATGCTAATTCCCCTTAATATTTAAGCCTTGGAGAGTCTCTAAAACAAACAGACAAGAACACTTTAAATGTGTGTATATATATATATTTTAATATTTAAAAAAAATTACTTGACACGTTAATTTGAAATCTCTTGGTGTATATTGTAGCTTTTCTGATAACTATGGAAAAAAAATACCTCATTCAATGAAACATTGTTCCTTTTCAGAAGCACTTGAGTAATTTGACTACCAGACAACACAAGGTTTTGTCTTGTCATTATGGAGACTACGTGAAGATATAAAGATGATACTCAGACAAATTGTGGGTTTTTTTAAGAGACAGCCTAATTAATATCAGAACATTATTATTTAATATCATCTAATTAAAAAAGATACATTTTTCTTCCCTTCTAGCTGCATGAGGAATGCCTGTTTCCCACTCTAGCTCCATGGGATGTGCACACACTCAGAGGAAGCAACAAGCCAGGTGAGTCAAATGGGAGCCAGAATATTTTACCTCACGTGGGATGTACACTTCAGGTTCTGACAACTGTTTTTTGGTTTTTTTTTTCCTGAATCACCTCCTGCAGGTGTACTTTTTTTTGTCTTTATTGACAACACAGGGAACCTGGGGAAATTGTGTCTGAACTGAGCTAAATTGTCTAGAGGCAGGTGGTGTGAATACGTCTTGCACCCATAAAAGTAAAACATAGATGTTCATTTAAACTGTAGTGCTGGCAGTACTGCAAAACAATGATGATCTCAATATTATTACAATCTGTGTCATGTGAAAGTTATGTACACAAAAGCACTGTAGTGATGATAAACTGGAGAAATACAGATTTAAGGAAATGAGGGAGCTCATAGGAAAGCCCTAAGGAAAAGTAAACTCCTTGGATATGGCATTTCTTCTACTTAAGGAAATTGTAGTAGTGTCTCAGGAGGTGTTGTGATACCAAACAAAATGAGAATAGGAAAACTTGCATAGCTAAATAACAAATTTCAAGCAATTGAACTAAGATCCTTCAAAAATCTGACTCACTGTAGCCAAAATACAGTAAAATAAAATGAACAACAGTAGGAGTTGTGAGAAATACAAGAAAAATAAAAACATTTTTTCAAAGTAACTAATGAATAGAAATTGAACCTGTCTATAAATTCAGGTATTAAAATGGTAGATGCATTAGATTTGATGGATAAAATGCTACTTTGCTAGTAAAGGTAAACATTTATCAGAGGTTGTCAGAAAAAAGGCAAAACCTAAGGCTAGGGAAGACTGATGCTAAGCCTAAAGTTACTCTGACTGAATTCAGCTATGGAATGTCTGAAGACCTACAATTTGAAATGACCATGACAAATTTGAGAAATGCTCTGAAATAAGCCAACCATTTCCTACAAATGTACATATATATATATATGTATATACATATGTACACACACCCCCTTGTTTAGTAGTAATTGACTTCAGACGTAAACAACAGGAAGAACAGGGGATGTGACTGTTCGAGAAGTAGACAGGTCACAAGGTGTGAAAGGTTGGGCAGTGAAGGGATCAAGGTGAACCAAGCCCAAGGAAGACAACTGTAATTTAAAAGAGGGGTTTTTGCAACTAGAGATGGTAACACAAAGGAAAACAGGGTCTGAATGTAAAGCAATGTACACAAGGTACAAAACTAGAGAACAACTTCTAGGTTTGGATACTGACTCAACTCAGTTAGCTCGTTGTTGTTGTGGATACCTGAGAAAAAAAAATCCTTTGCTGGAAGCAGCTTCAGGAAAAAACCCCAAACAATATTAGAATGCATAAAGGCAGAATGAAAGCAAATATTGAAGAAAATGGTATAATATATGTTTGTAAATGAGTAGTGAAGGTTTATTTGAGTTATAGCGCTCATCTCTCTAAATATTGAAAATTATTTGACTCACTGAAGCATTCTCTTTTATGGAGAGAGTTCAGAAAAAACTGATAGTACTATTTTAGAGAAAAAATAAACACTGCAGTTGGCAGAAGGCTGGCTTATAATTCATTTGCTTATTTAAGTATTTAAATACTGAATTAGAATATAAATATCTATACTACAAGTATTTTGCAATAAATATTGTAAAACTCATTTTAAAAACACAAATGTGTTTCCAAAATGACAAACACCTCTAGGAGTTGATAGCTCTCCTTGTAATGACTGTAACTTAAGTAAAGAAATTCTTCCCTGTTCTTTTCCTTAAATTTAGTGTGCCAGAAGCATCTGCTTACTAACAAAAATGCTGAAAACTCTAAGTATTGAAAAATTGTTGCAATTGGAATACCATAGCTCCTGGTTGGACCATTTTTTATTTGGTAAAATTGGGGCCAGAGTAATGTGAGAGGCAGATTTTTGTTTTAACTTCAGGTTTTAAGACCTAAAACTTATCGTGAGCATGGCAGTCTGTTTGAATCACGTTTATCTTCTGGTTAGGGGATCTAGACATTGCCATTGGTAATGAACAGATGCATAATGAAGCACAAGGTTACAAAAAAAGGTGAGTAAATTAAAATCTAAGGATGAAGTGCACCATAATTCAAGGACGGTAACACCTAACTGTAATTAATTATATTTTAAAATGAAATAGTGTGGCAATGTTATGATAGAGGCACTACCATTGTTCTTGTTGGGCTTTGCCTTGTCCAGTGGCAAGTCTGTCTTGGGGCCAGCTGGCACTGGCTCCATCAGGAAGGCTGCTGGCAGCACCTCACAGAAGCCACCCCTCTAGCAATCATCCAGGTACAAAAGCTTTGCTATGCAAACCCAATACTCACATCACATCTTATAATACAAGTGCAATTATTTGACACTTGTAGTGTCAAATGAGAAAAAATCTTAAAAAAAATCCTGACTTGTATGGATAAATTTAAATGTTTTACTTTAGTGTCCTTTTTTTCATTATCTTTTTTTTCCAAGACATACTAGGAAATGTTGTTCTATTCTCTTCATGCTAAGTCCCATCAATGGGAGAGATAGGGCTGATTTGCAAATTCAGGTGCAGCCTTGCTGCAAGCAGTGTTGTGCCACAGGCTCAGGGAGGCTTTTCCCCTCAGTGTGAAGGGCTTCTTGAAAAAATAAATGAAGAGCTACTTAACTCCTCTAGCTCACTGCTGTAATTAAAAAAAGATATGTTTCAAAAAGCCAATTTGAAATTCTAGGTTTGCTTGCCCCTTGAAAGTAAGATAAACACTACCTGCTTTTTTTTCCAAGGTCTGTCACAGCCTTTGTATTCATTCTTTGTGACCTTTTCCAAGTCCTAATGATCTCAGGTAAATGACTCTCTTATGTTGCATTATACTGCACCTGCTGCTTTTGACAAGAGTGACTAAAAAATAAAAATATACTACTACAAAGACTCAACTCCTCTATAAATATTACACAATGAGTGTATCACAAATAGGAAATAATGTCAGCTTCATGAAAAATGCAAAATTAAAAGAGGATGAAGTACCACAGTACTGCCTCTTAGCCTAGAATATGAAGCTTACAGAGATCTTCTATAAGTTCCTCTAAGGGTGAGCTGCCAACACATGTAGTGACTAGTCGTGGATGAAGTAATACATTGACTCAGTGAAACTTGGGCATTAATGCTGCAATTCTTCCAAAGCATCCTCTGCAGGAAATCCACATAGAGATGTGGGATGAAGTGGTATTATGAAATGAAATTTGTCACTCAAAAACTGTTTCAATCTATACTGAGGTATCAAAATATTGATTTTACTTTCAGAAATGCTGACTAAATAGAAACAATATTGTGAAACACCACCAAAATTAAAACATGTTGAACTTGCAAGTGTAAATACAAGCAAGCAACTGCAGATATACAAAGAACTCACTTCTCTGAGCCATAAAAGGAGAAAAAAAAAGTAGGGATAAGTATTCAACCTCTGTTTAAAAGCTTGGCATCCACTGTAACCAATGTATTTTCATGTCTAATGCTTCGTGTCTTGTGAGATACCCATTTGTAGTCCATATGACCCTCCTCTTATCCTGCTTAGCCCTACATATTAAGTACATGTATAAGATATTTGACATTCTGCTTCAACATTGAAATGAAGTCTATTATAATTTCAACATAATGAAATAGAAACAAGCACTTGGAGATTTCAATTTTTAATACAATTCAAAGTAAATGAAACTTGTGGTTATTTACTTAGGACTAAGTTCTGCAGAAATCGGTTTGCAGTTTTGCTATTAAAAATTACTTAAAGGGAATTTCTGAAGGAAACTTGAATTAGGATTTGATTTGAAACAATTAAGTCTCTTAAATCTTATTGAAACACCGTGGAAAGAACTCCACAACTAATAACAGTTGTTAGAGCGGAATGTATTTCTCTACATCGAGATGCATGGGGAATAATTTCACCAAAGACATGCACACCCACCAAGGAACTTGTCTCCCTTATTATTCCTTGAGGTCTTCCATATGCATGACTTTCCATGGTCCCCCTTCATACATATTAATTCCCTGACTCTGCCCATCCTCACTTGGTATGGTAATTAACTCCACGCCCTTCTGGGCACGCTCAGTCCTTGGTGGTGGTGGTCTTCAGGCCATGGTGGTGATCTTCTGGCGTTCACTTCTTTACTTTTATCTCTCTTGTATGCTTTAGCCCTCTTGGCATGTTTTCAAGGGAACATGTCATATTAGAATCTGTGTTCTTTTCTTTATCTGTGCCCTTAGCCCTGTTGTTTTGCTGTTTAGGCTAGTTCTTCTTCTGAGTATTCTGAAGGTTTCCCGTACTTGTGGTTATTAAATATATGCAAAAGGGTAACAGACACAGTGTTCAGTGTTCACTAAATGCCATCTTATATATTCTAAAATGCTACTTGGAGTACATTCTAACATACAGTATATGTTCTTTAATCAACTATAAAGGATCAGCTGGGATTTTTCAAATCTACTTCTCACTTGTGAGGGTCACAATGGCTAAATAATTTCATTCCCCTTCTGCCCCCATGCTTTTTACCCCTAGCAAAGTGATTTGTGTAAATGACTTCATACCACAAGTGGGTACAGAGTGGGATCCCTCACTTCTGTCCTGAGAGTCGAGAACTGCTAGATTCCTACCAAACTACTAGTGCAGAGACCACACTGAGGGGTATATAATGAAAAATTCAATTAAAGTAGACATTTGTTTTCGTTTGTACCTCTTGGAATGAAATTATTTTTAATCAGGACTTCTTGTCACTGCTGTGTATTTAATGTGCTGAAAAGATTAATATTGGTGAGTTTAAAACTAGCTGACTTGTGACAGATTCATGGTTGTTAGAACTGCAGTTGTAAATAATAGTAATTTCAAAAAAAATTACTTGAATGTGAATGTGTATATAATATGGAATCCTTATTTTGGACATAGGTCAGACCAGTTAGTGTATTATAGATGTCTGATTGTAGTGAAATAACCAAAATTCTGGCTATACTAGAACATGCACAGTTCCCACTGGAAACACATGCCTAATTTCCCTTTTGGCTGCAGACCGAAAATGAGGGTTAAGCATGATACATGCCCAAAACCTATTATATTAATTATTAAGTCACAGTATGATGAGAAGATAGTACCAGCCTTTGTGAGAAATTTTGTCTCTGTGCACCCTCTGCTTTTGAAAGTTACTTCTGGGGATAGCTGCTACTGTCAGTGGATATCTAGGGGTTTTTGTTGTATTTTTTTTTTAACATAGCATCACTTCATACAAAACCAGCACCTTGTGCTGAGAGAATCATGAGCCAGTGAATGTTTGAAATTAATGCCACCACAGTGTTATCTGGTTATGCACAGGGGTGTTTTTGTTGGAAATTCCCACCTTTCTGCTGTTGGGAAGGAGGCCACTGAGATAGAAGTTCATTCAGAGGGGCCTAAGAGAGTAGTTTTAAATGTTGGGATCTTACAGCAAAATGTCTTGATCAGAGCATGGTATCTAGGACTGAAAATTTAGACATGCATTTCTTCACTTTTGACGTTCTGAGTTTTCCTGTGGAATTGGATACTAAAGTCCTTCAGAAGTCATGGTAAATATATTTTTGAGCAGTTATTGCAGGGAAACCCCAAAAAATAATGAAGGGTTGGAACAGAAGCAACACAGGTCTGACCAATGTGGTTACCACTACGTTCTTCCTTTATTTCATCTGAAATGGCTGCTTATATACACTTCTAGATAGTTTACAAATTCAGTAGCTTTTCCATTGGCACACAGCATACAAAGGAATGCAAACACACATTGTTTAACTTCTTCTTAAGGTGGCTACCACCTATCTATTACTTACACTACTTATTAACCTTTAAAACCCCATTACCTTTCCCTAACACCTTAATAACTAATTCTAACTGCGCCACAAGTTCTGTAGCTTAATTTTAACTGTGTCACAGGCCTCAAGGCCTCAGACCAGGCCTCAGAACCAGGCCTCAGCTGGGGTAGTTCAAAGAGTCACTCTAAATAGAGATCATGCCCTCTTTCTCTGAGGAATTCCGTAACAAGTTATCTCTGTGAATGTTACCTAAAAAATTTGGAAGGTTAAAAGAAGGCTATACTGTTTTCTCTTTGTTATAATGTTACTTAAGGAAAGGCATACATGTTTCAGAAAATAGAATGGTTTGCAATTTCCAAGGATCTATTTTTCTGCTTGTCATCATCTTAACCTTATATTTCAAGGGACAACTGGTTTGAACCACATTATCCATTTCAATCCTTCTTCCTGATTTTAAAATAGAAGTAGTCTAATGACAGAACAAGAGTACACCAGAAACTATATGCAAACTTTTAACTAACCAAGAGAGTTGTCATTTTAAAATCTGACTGTTAAACATTCCAGCATGTTCTCCCTGATCGTTAAAAAGGATTTTTGAGAGAGTTCAAATAAAATATTGTTCTAGAATTTAGCTCATTGTCAGAAATAGAAGAGTAGTCAATGTGTTGTATAACAATATGTTCCAGACTGTGGCTGTAGAGATGGGCAAGGCACCTTTTCTTCAAGCAACAATAGAGATCTTTTTTGTTCACAGCTCATATTTATATGGTTTCTAAAAGCATTTTTTTTAATTCTAATTGATTAGTAACTTTTTGCTGCTCAGTTCATTGGTTAACAGATGCTCATGTACATGCTCACTAAAGGCTTTGTTCTTTAAAGATTTTTTTTTTTTTTTCTCATGGGTACAAGCTGATTCTCATGGGTACAGGTTCCTTTTCTCACTGGTGAGGGCTGGTCAAGTCAAAGTCAAAATCACTTGTGTCTGTGAGGCCTTCAGGCCAGCTGTTAGCTGTCACACCAGACTTTGCTAAATTTAGCCTGTGGTTCTGTGAGTGTTTTCTGGTATGTTGTATATGTACATATATGTATATATCCTATGCCTCAGAGATGAGGAGGATTAGCAGAATACAATAGTGGCTCCTCTTGCACAAGTAGTAAATATCTCCCCTCTCACAGAATAATCTTGTAATTTAGGGCTTGGCCATATCGCAGCAGTTTAAAAGCTGTATAGATGCACTCAGTATGACAGGACCATCTGTATTCTTGGAAGAATATAATTGTGATGGCTTTATTATTATTTTTGTAACCACAGTAATCTATATTCTTCAGCAAATTTGCATCCTGTCAAATTTGGACTTAATTATCAGTTTGCTTCCATGACTTATTATATGGATCACATTTGCTACAAAATAGAGCTTTAATGAGTGAAGATAATAAATCAAAAAATGTGTGGGTTTTGTAAACTTGTATTTTCTCTTATGTGTTCTTCTGATTACTGTTGATCATTTTTTTTTACTATTTCTGTATATACTGTATGGTCAAAATCACTCAACTGTCAACACATTTGATGGGAAAGACATTTGCCCTTAGCTGTAAAAGGAAATTAAAATGTGTTTCTTAGAGTGGTGAGGGGCAGCGAGCAAGGTTAAAGTTGGTTGCTTTGCAAATTGCAGTGGTTTCAAACAGGGGAAAGACACAGCCCTGGGAAAAAAAAAAAAAAAAGCCCCAAAAACAGTGCAGGAAGGCATGAGACTTCATAGAAAGAAATTGTTTCTGCCATGTCCCTGAAAAAAGAACCTAGATTTAAGATCTTCTGCTCCAGGATCAGGTAGAAGACAGAGAGCAGTGTAAACTATTGGGGAAGGTGGAAAAACTTCTTGTGGTGTCTGAAAAGATACATGATATATTAATTGGTTTAATTGCAGTGGAATTAAATGAGATTTCTATTTTGAGTTATTATCTTTCAGGAGACAGTATGTGAGAGTGATTTATAGACCTCAATGAGTTAAGCATGAAGCTGAGAAAGATCATTAGCACATCATTTACAAAGGCACATTTTTTTTAAGCTTAGGAAACTATGGCTTGCTCCTGAGTGAACTATCCAGTAAAAAAAAAAAAAGAAAGCTAAAACAAGCTACAATAAAATCATGGACTCCAAGACTTGATGTTACTGAGAAAAGCAATAACCCTTGAAGAAGGATTTAGGAGAATTAGAGTTTTAGAGACTTGTTTGGCAGCAGTCTCTGGTTTTTTACCACCTGAAACTAAGTAGCCATATCACTGCTACCTGGAAAGGAACCAAATAATTTGTCTCCACTTGAATTGTTTTTAAGAAAACACCAGAGTTCATTAGAGACAGCTGAAAAAAGCATTTGTCATGTGACTTTTACAGATGGGTGGGTTTTATCTGCTGATGTTACATCTTTTTATATCAAAGGGACACGATAGACAGGATGCATGTATTCTTTGTGGGACTCTGTTCCTGGACCTGAAGGATACATTCATTAATGGTAGGGTATTGTTGGGTGTGAAGTTACTGTTGGCTAATAACCCTGCCTTGTTCTTCATATCAGACCTACAAATTACAGGGAACAGTTGGAGAGTGTGTGAATGTTTCTTAGTTGCCCTTTTCCCTCACAACTTCAGCATAATAACTGCTTGTGGAGGTAAGTGACTCCAAGTTAATCCCTACAGGAGGGTAGAATTGGATCTGACAGGACTGCTTGATGACTTATATGAAATTTCATAGGTAGAAATTATTTAAATTCTTTTTTCATTCTATTTTATTGTGTTCTCTTTGTTTGACTGGATATTGAGAGTACTAAAGGTGTTCCCTGATATGCTGCTGCTCTTCAGCTTATATCTCAAGAGCTCAGCACTGAACTCTTCTGTCTAGGCTGCTGTGAAGCCAAGCCAAATGGTCCAGAAATCCCTGCTTTAACTTCAGAGTTTCCACTTTTGTTTCTAAACAGTGAAAACTAACTGCATTCCCCAATCCTTTGTGTGCCCTTCACACTGATTTTAGGGACTCAGTTTATTTTAGTAGTTCACTCGAAAATGGTGGTGAATGGAGTTTGAGCTTGTCTGGAGTTTTTTGTTTTTCTCTTTGGTGGTTTGGTTTGTTTGTTTGGGCTTGGTTTGTGGATTATGTTTCTTTTTTNGTTGTTGTTTTGTTTTGTTTTTTTGCTACTCTGAGGTAGGAAGCACAGTCTGTACCTTATTCTTAGATTCACCAAGAACCACACAAAATATGTTCTACCAAACCTAGCAATAGATACTTTGTTGGGAGCTCTAACTCCTACTGCCTTTGTTTAACAACAAGCTACAGCACTGGAGCCTTGCCTTAATTTGAGATGGTTATAAAGTGGGACGAAATCAAAGAGAAATCAAAGGAACACTTAGCTGAGCTGTGGTGGTGCTGAGTGATCTTCTGTCATGACCCCGCAGAAGAGAGGAAATTGCTGGTAGATGAAGCACTGCAACAAAATCCTTGACAGCAGAATATGGGAAACTGAGTAGATGTTTATTAAAATGAACATGTTCCAGACATACCTGGAGTATGAATTGTACTGTTGAGTCAGGTAAAAACAGTCACTGTCAGCAGAGCATGCAAGATTTGAAATATAGGTATGCAGTAAATCTTAATTCTTGTGCTGGAAGGATTATCTTTTTAAAAAGAGAGGGTTGATTTGCCTGTGTAATGATTTAAGAAGCACACAGTAATTTGGCCTTCCTTTTCATGCAGTTTCTAAAGTCCATAAACTCTATAACACCCAAAATAAAATGTCAGGAGTCCCTTTTAATTTTTTTTTTGTTTTTCTTTTTTCCATTGAGTTTGTTTATGCAATGAATTTCAGATGCTGAAGGCTTTTTGAAAATTATTGGAACAAGTTCTGTTAAGTGCAACTTGTCAGTGAGGGAGGTATTGCTAGAGATTGCCTAAAGACTGGTGATTGTATTTCCTTTTATCTGAAATGTACCAGTGGACCACACCTGAAATGGTCATGCAGGAAATCTTGCATCCTTTTTTTTTCTAATCCTGGGAATTAGATACATCTTTTTTCTATCCTAAAATCCTGGCACAATGTTTCTGAACAAATAGAAATGTTCTCATTTATTTTGAGAACAAACATAAAGTGCCGTGTTTATATAAAGTTATGAAAGTTGACATTAAAACTCCCTCAGTTGTACTATTTCAGTTTATCTCTATTTGCTGAAAGTGAGCAGTTGTGATAACATCCTGAAGGGTAAAAATCCACAACTTGGAGCCTTCGGTACAGCATGCCTGTTTCTCACGTATTCATAATATAAAAAGGAATTTTGTATCCTTATAACCAGAAAATACTTTGAGGGCAGACTTTGGGATTTGGAATATAAAAGTAAATTCAGTTTTACTTTGATATTTCATTTCATGACAGCCACAAGAAATAGTCTAAAGTAGCTCTCCTCTTAGAAGGGGAGAGTGGATTCCCAACAACAGCTGTGGTTTTTGCAGTGCTCCTGCCAGGTATGATTTGGATAGCACTGTCATTAGCTGTTTTTCTCCCAATTTATGTATTGTCTCTGGCATTGTGTTCTATAATCTCATTGTAGCTCAGCATGGCTTTGGCTAAAACTTATGCTGGAGCCTCTTCTTCTTGATTAGAGTTGCTATTATTATTTTTAATGTCTAATTACTGACAGAGGAACTTAGTTTCCTTGTTGTTCCCTCCTATGGTTAAGTCTTTTTTGATGAAATTCAGACTTCCATCTGGCATGGACTAGTGTAACTCCATAAAAGTCAGTGTTGATTTACACCAGAGGGAGGAACCTTGCTCACAAAATGATTGGGAGTTCTTATCCTCTTGAGGCAGTTTTCTGTGTTTTCATGAGGTCCATTCAGTGTTGTTGTTGTTGTCTTGTGCAACAGAAAATAATACAAATAATTAATGTGTCCCTCATTGTCCTTGTCTCCTCATGGGATAAGTACCACTATGGTGTTCTGTGAGTACACATGGGAGTTTTAGCAGAATGCAATTATGGTGGTTTTGTGACTAACAAATGGAATTAATTTGTGCAACTGGCACAGCTTTTAACTGGTTTTCTTCATGATGCAGAGACACATTTCCTATGTTCCACTTTACCCTTCTGAAACTGGAGGCAGTGCAGCTGCCACCACCAGGGCAAGAGAGCAATCTTATAAGTTCAGGGGTTTTCTACAGATAAAAAGTGTTCAAAATTTCATTTCATGGAAAGCCTCTAAATTTCTGTGGTTAAGCTACCTTGGCAAAATGTGAATGGTTACCCTAGAAATGAGAGTATCATATTAAAGCAATTTGATTAAATGTTAACTAGTGCAGTCAATCTTTTGTTACTCGAGAGGACTCATATTTGGTTAGGAACCTTCACATTTAAATCTGCTTGGCTGTTAGTAAAAAAAATGGGGGGCTCTGTTCCCTTCTCATTTTCAATTTTTATGTACTTTGAAAGTGGAACACCAAGCTTTAATTTTTTTTCAATCTTTTCCATGTTTTGCCTGATATCATTAAATCAAGGGTCTTTTTTAATATATAAGCATTTATTAATTAAAATTTGATTTTTTGGGGGTTTTTTCACATTGCAAAATATACATTTGTACTATGTGTTGCCCTTTACCTTCTTTGTCTGGTCCATAATTCTGTATTTTATATGTGTACTGTACCAACATGTTGAAAGACTTAGCTAATGCATTAAGAAATGTACCAGCATTACTGTGAGAGAGAAAATAGGACTTCAATACAACATTAACTCTGTTAATATTTTACTTGCTAAAGCATATGTCAGCAGAAGTGAGTTTACCTTCTAAAAATTGTATCAGAACTGCAGGGTTTGCATGGGTATGCGAATAAATTTTTGCAATTAGTTGGCACATCATTAAAACTAAATTGTATTAATATCCAGACACGCTTAACACTAACCATTACAGAAATTCAGCAATTATCGCTAGAAAAATCAGTCACATTTTGAAGATAAATAGTAAATAGAAATATCATTTCTCCCTTTGATTAAAACTCAATGAAGCATCTTAATGTAGCCACTTGCACTTTATTTTACAGTTTACCAAATGACTTTAAGAAGTGTAATCAAAGTTTATGTGCTTGCAGTAATGGCAGCATCCTTCTTATCTAGGCAATGGAACACTGGAGCATCAAATACTTATTCATGGTCTTACTTTCTCTGCAGGGCTCCTATGATATCATTAGAAGCATTCAACCTAGAATGAAAGTGAGATTTGCAAAAAAAGATTTTCGACTTGTAAATGATTTTTTTTTTCTTCCCCCAAGTGGCTTAACCTTCAGGTAACCCAGTAATTCATAGATGTCACTTTTGAATTGGCTTTAGGTGATTGGAAAGGGGGAAAAAAAATAAGACTACTGGGCAGTGCCTATCAATCAGACATAGATCCCTGTAATATATTGCAGATTAGACCACGAGACCTTTCTCTAGGCAATTAATTTGTGTGCAAGTCTAGATGAAATTCAGCTTTAGAAATGTTTTAGGAAAAGAAGTCATTAGCAATAGTACAGAATATTTTTCTTAATGTGGAGGTACCGTGTGGAAAACCTCCAATCATTCTAATCGTTTTCATTTGTATGAAGTATTTTGGTGATGAAACTGAGTTACAGTGAGGCAAATCAGTGAATTGAAGTCTGATTTCAGGATGATTTATGTTAGATTGTGTTTGAAATTTGAAAACATACTGCTTGGCTTGAAATTTTTAAACTTTTTAAATTCAGAATTCTGAAGTTCAGCGAGAGAAAACAAAAAAAGTAAAATCTCTATTGGCCAACATAAAAATGTGCAGTGTGCAATCTCTGTATATCCTATGGCTGCCAAAATTTCACTCCCCAGCTGACTTGATTTCACCTGAAGATGTTTATTGGCACAAAACCAGTATATCTGGCATATGTGTTTAAAAAGACCAAGGCAGACATGAAGAAATGAGAGACATAATGACTTATTGATGTTTTAGGACATTTTAGGAAATGGTTGCAGAGAAGGAAGGGCTTCCTTTATGATCTATTAACTTTTTTTTCCAAAGTTCACTGCCCGAGGCATAATTAAAATATTCCACTGACATTAGACCTGGTAATTTATTCCCCCACCTCCAGCTGAGATATGTGGCTGTAATTAGACTGGTGATGCAGTAATGGTTGGCAGCAGTTTGCAAAGCCTCTGCAAGGTCTTTTAGCGATGCTCTATCACAATTGAAATATTCTTTCTATTATCACTTTGGGTAGAAAACAAGAGGAATGGACTTCACTGCACACTAAGTTAACAATTTTATGTCCTCTATCTGTTCCTTTTATCTGTCCTGATACATGCTATTTCCACTAGGCTGAGTAAGAAAATATGAACCTTAAAAATATTTCTGAGTGGTAAGTACTGAGGAGGAAGAGGAACTGCTTATAGTGAGGGATAATGCATGCTGAAAGGTTTCTGTTAGCTATCTGAAATGAAAGGAAAAAATATTTACTTTCCACATGCTGATTCATAATTTGATCACAAAGTTCTATGTGTTTGCTGCTTTAAAAATCATTGTTCCTTGCTAGAATTTGACTGTAGAGGCCTTCGGTCTGTTACCTTGTCACCTTGCACAGGCTCAGCATATTGACCTAAATCTGAGTCAGAAATTCTTGCCTGCGCTTTTAGGTAGTCACAGTGATTTCAGTGATTTTCCTCCTCTTTGGGTGTCTGTCATGTTTTGAAGTTAGAGAGGTATTTTGTTTTCCAGAGACAGTGGAGATATTTAGTATGGGAGTTTGTTTTTGGTTGTTTTGTTTTTTTGTTTTTTTTTTCCAGTACCCCCTGTAAGGACCTCAGACAACACTGTTATCATTGATATCTTCTGTTTAACTGCTTGTTGTGTGTTATCCACAAGTTCCAAGTCTTGGACTTTACTTCTGTGTTTCTTGTGATATGTTTAGCAGTTTGATAAGCTACAATGAACAAAGGCTGCAGTAAACTTCTGTCTTGGAACCTCAGTAGCTGGAGAATAAAATTATAATTAGAAAATAAAGGCATAGATTACTTTATATTAAAATAATACGTTCATCATAAAGATTTTCCAAAGATTTTTGTTTTCCTACCTGGGACTAAACCACAATGCAGATTAAGTCATCTACACTGTAGTCAAAACAATATCTGTGCTCATTCAGAGGCAAAACTCAAAGTTGTAATGTCTCTGAAAAAAAAAGTTGTTTTTTTTTCCATGGACAGTGACTCCCCCATTCCCCAGCACAGCCTCTTCCAATACCAGACAATCCTTCTGGTGAAGAAATATTTCCTGATATCTGATCTAAACCTCCCTTGGGGCAGCTTGAGCCCATTTCCCCATCTTTTACATAAAATTTTATGTAAAAGATGCACCTGTAACAAATAGGTTATTAACAAAAAAATTGTTGGAAACATCAAAGGCCATAGAACTCCTAAAGGTGGGAAACTGATTGGATGATAGAAGCTGGCTCTTGAACCAGAGTTGGAGAGAAACCTGTGCATAAAAGCACAAACTTACAAACAGCAACCAAAATGAGAATCTGAATAAAATGTACTCTAGAAATCCCCTTAAAACCAAGAGCAGCTACCTGTGAAGTAATGAATGTGACCAACATCATAATTTTTGGCTTGCTCACAGTTTGCTCCACATCCTAGGACAGCAATTTTGTAGCTGTAGGCTGCAGTACCACAACAGGGCTGCCCCTGATACTGCTCTGCAGGTGGCTTTTATAATTTGTGCAATATCTGAGCCTTGCAAACATGCCTGTTGAAGCTTTGGGAAAACACAAACTTCGGGGGGGGGGG
>VZDJ01000057.1:3119001-3135135 GCA_008694505.1 Cyanoderma ruficeps | reverse complement strand
ATTCATCTTCTGTAAGCCTCGAAGAACTTCAAACAAATTATTTGGTAGTGTTAGTGCACTTTTAAATTATAAAATGGAAAAAAAAATATTTCCAAAAGTCAATTTGTGATTCCTTTCACATGAGCATAGTAGGCTGGTGTGGCTTGTTGCACTGTGTCAAAATAGGAATTTTCCTCTAGTTTATTTAATGTTGCAGGGTGCTCTGTGCTGTCATCTCACTACAAGAAATACATTGAGGTACTGAAAAATGTGTGGGGCAACAGCTGGGAAAGGATCTGGAGCACAAGTTTTATGTGGAATGGCTGAAGTAGTGGGGGTGTTTATCCTAGAGAAGAAGAAGCTCATGGGGGACCTTATTGCTCTAGCCATACATGTATATTGTTTTTGTATATATTTATATGTGCGGCAGTGCGTGTCCCTTAATGCCAGGCTAGCCCCCACACGCCCCCACAGGACCTTGATGTGTGGGTCCTTGGCAGCCGAACCATCCTGCCACGTAGCTATGGTGAAGGGAAGAGATGGGACTCTCCAAGGCTTCAGTCAGAACTCGGGTTTATTGAGGACCTGGAAGGGAACCTCTCACCCCCAGACCCGTGCCTCAGAGAGACCCAGTCGGCAGAGTGAGAGTGGGTTTTATACAGAAAGAGGGTCTCGGGGTGGGTAGGAACGTGACCAATGGGGTAGAACTGGGGAGTGGCTGCTGACATGACAGACATTAGGGTAAACCAGTAACAAAGGGGTAGGAGGGGAAAGGATACAACCCAGCCAGTCAGCAACAGTTTCTTCATGAAGATTCTAGACCTGGGGGACAGCTCTGGGGATGACTGACAGGGAGGGGAGGTTTCTGAACATTTAACTGACAAACAACCAAGGCGGGAAAAATGAACCAATCAGGGGCTGTAACTAGGGCAGGCTGAGGGAGAAGCTCATAACATGTATCAACTTGGGGCTAAAATTAGAACTGAGGTACAGTGAACAAAGAACAAGGTACAGGAGAAGCCATTTTGGATCATTACAAAACTCATAAGAAACCAAATGTAAAAAGACACCACCACATATATGTTTATATATATTTGTATATATAAAAATAACTCGTTGAAAGGAGGTTGTAGCCATGTGGGGTTAGTCTGTTCTCTCAGGCAACTAGTGAAAGGACGAGAGGAAATGGGCTCAAGCTGCACCAAGGGAGGTTTAGATCAGATATCAGGAAAAATTTCTTCACCAGAAGGATTGTCAGGTATTGGAAGAGGCTGTGCTGGGGAATGGGTGAGTCACTGTCCATGGAGATATTTAACATATAGATGTGGCACTTAGAGACATGGTTTAGTGGTGGCTTTGGTAGTGTTGGATTAATGGTTGGACTCAGAGTTCTTTTGCAATCAAACCCTATGTATAATTCTATATTAATTCTTAGAGTACAAACAACGCACCTGAACCATGTTTGAATTTTCTTTTTCAAAGACTGACTTGACTGCTATAGGCAATGTGTAGCTAAAGCTAAAGGTGTTTCTCATTCAATAGCAAAATTCTTTCAAAGGGAATGACATTATTGTTCTCTGTGGTAGTGTACAGGCACCATGAGTCTAAGCAGACACAGTGTCAGTTTTGATTTCACTATTCTTCATTCTTTTTCAGTATTAAAGTCAAGATCTCATTGCTGATGAAAGTGAGCATCAAGCAGTGAAATGTCAGGTTTCTAAACTGCTACCTCCTGATGAAGTTTCCTTCCTTTTTGTCTGTCTGGAAGAAAAGAGAGTAAGTGGATAGAAGGCTGTTGTGCTGTCAGCTACAAGAGCAGGCTGAGCTCCATGCAGGGTTTCCAGTAGTTTTGCTGCTATTAGGAAGCTTTTGCTAGTCAGGAGGGGTGGTAGACTTGACATCAGGAAAACAGAGCTTTAAAAAATGGAAGATTAATACAACTTTGAAATCTACTTGGATGTCTGGTTCTTTAGAGGCAGGATAAGCAGCCAGCATCTGGTATAAAATATTTTAGAAGGTTTAGGACAAAGGATGTGTTAAGGAAAAAGAATACTTCTGCTTGTTAATTACTGTGAGTCCTCTGTGGAATAGCGTGCTTCCGAATTGCCATCAGATTTGTTATTTTCTCTACCCACATGCTGAAGTAAAGAATCTCACAGTAAATGTGTGGGACCCTTGCTAATATGTGTTATATGCAAAAGGATATATTTGTCTGAAATAAAGATCTTGTTTTCTAGATAGTTAAAGTCTGCCTTCTGTTGTGATTATCTTCATTTCCTGGGAAGAAGAGTCAGGATTTTTTCCTCTAGTTGAGAAGCTTCTAAATAATCAGAATTATAGATTTTAAATGTTAACCACCCTGTGTTGATAATGACTTTGTGGCATTGCAATCATTGCATTCTGATTCTGTGTCCTGCTCTTGCTGTCAAAGTACACTGCCTGGAAGGTGAAGTTGGCTGGCTTAGGTCATCACTTTCCAGTATTAGAAGAGGAAACCCTACATATATATATATGTAATACATCAAAGGTTAATGATGAAAGACGTTTACAGAAGGATGGTATTTTATACGTTTATTAATGTCGGGCAGATAAGTCAGAAACAAATGTCTTTCAGATAGTGAAAAAGTTACATTTGTTCTTACATGGTGGTGGGATTTGGAAACAAAGTGCAAGATGTAGATAAAGGTGTGAGCTTAAGAAATGAACCTGAGATTCCAGTATGTTGTTAGACTTGATCTTAGAGGCCTTTTTCAATCAAACCCAATGTATAATTCTATATTAATTCTTAGAGTACAAATATTACACCTGAATCATGTTTGAATTTTCTGTTTTAAAGACTGACTCACTACTATAGGCAATGTGTAGCTAAAGTTAAAGGTGCGTTTATGTTATTGTTTGATATTAAATGATGTTTTGTGGCCTAGGATGGGTCATCTATGCCTACAACAACACATAAAAATCTCCACAAATTCCTGCCCTGGTTCCAAGTTCGCAGCTATGCAGTTGTTTAAATATAAATGGCAGAGGGTGAGGGGAGGGGAAAATAAGTGTATGATAATGAATATTTTTTCCATGTGAATCCAAATACAAGAGCAAGCACATATGCACACTCTTCTTAACAACTTTTGTTTACTTAGAAACTTTTGGCCCCATTTTCTCTTCCATACTTAGCCGGTTCATTTTCATTTTTGTTCCTTTCCTAAACATATGCACTTTCTGTACTTCAGAAACTGAGGTTGAATTTTTGATAATCTGCTTCTGTCTGCTATGACCAGAGCCTGAATAATCAATGAATGAATTTGATAAATTCTTCTGTACATATTGAAGCAGTAGATATTAAGCAGAATATAATTTCTTATGAGCAAGATAATATTAGTATTCTGTCAGTCATTTCATGTTCCATGCATGTTTAGAATTTCATATCAAAAGACAGAATAGCCATCTTAAAAGCAGGACGATTCTTGTTAAAAATCATAAAAGAAGAGATTTAAAGGTTAAAGGTATTGTGAATCTTTTTCATGAAATCTAATAACATGATTATATGTAACTAATAGATAACTTTCTATAACCCAGCAATTTTATTTAAATTTAAATGGGAAAAAATCTGCACATTTGGTCAAGTTGGTTCCTCCTCTGTTGGTCTATATTAAAACATAATTCCTTTTAGGAATTTTTCCTAGTTCTTGTTTGGTTATAAGCTGTATTTTGTTTTGCATTCAAAATTCTGTGCTTCTATCTGACTCTGTGCAAGAGACAGATTGAGCACTTTTGAAGATACTTGATGGTGCTGATTTTTGATCTCAATGATAGATTGTCTTTTCATTAAGCTATGAATGCAATAATTACATTATTCTGAAGTGAGGCACATATTTTAAGTGCAGATGTTCCCATGAAACTTATCAGCATAATAGACAGAAATTACCTATGGAATTCTGTTTCTAAGAAAGTAGGATATCAATGTCAAGTACGTACTGTTTCAAGAAACTGATAATACATAATAAAAAGTTTCTCATATAAAATGTTAATTAAGTGCCTCTCTTAAGATCTTTAAAATGTACTACAGATATGTGTTATATGTGTATATATTTATATATATGGTATGTGAGCATACATATATATGTGATATACTTTGTTAAACTATCAATGTTACTGTATATGTGTTTAAAGTTGCCTTGAAGTCACAGTACAGAGGAGTTGATATTGACAGAGCTCTGGAACTGTATTTGAAACCTGAAGTTACTGACATAAATATGAAAGGGAAAGCTTATTAACATATAAATGCCATATTCAGAAAGACAAGTTTTTCAGAAAAGCATGTCTTTGTTGGTCCACCAGGACTGAATGGAATATGATTTGTCCACAATGGGATCAACTCTTTTTTTGCCACAAATAAGTCAATTCCACTAGCATAAGGAAATAGTAAGCAGACTGAGCTGGGCATTAGAAACACTGATTTGTAGCAATCATTAAACATGTGGTAGATATTGTCTGTTTGACAGACAATGATTTTCGTTACGTCAAGACATTTATGAAGATTAGGTTTAGGTAGACTTCATGCAATATTATGTTATTGAGAGTCCAACTTCTCCTCCGCAGAGTTGGAGTGTCAAATTATCAAGATAGAAATACTCTTTCTTGTATTTTGTTCCTAGCATAGTTTACTTTGTGTTGCTTGGTTGCTTGAGGAAATCGTAGATAATGGTTGGAAGATAATCTAAAAAAGGAGAGGCTTAAACATTTTGGCTAGATCTTTCTTGCAATAGATGCTATCTTGTAGTGTGTTGTTTGTAAGAGTTTATAGATCTTAAATTAAATTGTCAGAGATTTATCAAAGATTTATTTGTATTGGTGGTAAATACAGTCCATGGAGCATGAACGACTATCATCACCCTTTACCAGGCTGGAAAGACAGCTTAGAACATATCTACTTTCTTATGTTCCATTGCAGCAAAAATGTTCAAGGATTTACATTGTTTCTTAACCATATGCACATGCACAACCTGTTGTTTCACTTCTGTTTCAGGGCTGATTCCATTGTTTTACGTTCATTTTCATATTCTGAGCATTTCGTATGTATTTGTCTACACTTAGAGTCTGTTAAACAGTGTATTTTTTGAGGTGTGTTAAAGGAGTTCTGACCTTTTCCAGTTCATCCATATGCTGAAATTCGAACACTGGAAATGTCATTTGTGATATAGACTTATGTGGATTAAAGTTATCTGAAATGAAATTCAGTTCTTGTAGAAAAGGACTCTTACCTAAAAATCCTTGCCTCTGTCTTTGTGAGGAAACCTGATATTATACTATTACACGTATGAAAACATGTCGTTAGACCAACTGATATGGCATAGATGAGTTCTGAGGCCCTAAAACCAGGGAGTCTCGTTTTTCTTGCCAAGAAATAGATGCAATTTTGTGATTACTGTCATCTGATTCTGGATGTTCAGTATAGAACAGTACTGATGGGCTGCAGAATCAAATGGACCTTAGTCTAGAGGTACTGTAGAATATGCTAAAAGGAACAAAAGGGAGAAAGTGAAATGTAGGAGAGGAAAATATTGGTTGATCTCACAACTCAGAAATGGTTATAAAAATTGTTATTGTCAGAACAAGCAAAAAAGCAACACATGGAATCCTAGAGATTCAGGATTCTCAAAAAAGACTTCAGAGAGGTTTTTTCCTTGCATTTGCATTCGATAGAGGCAGCAGATTAGTAGAGCACGTTCCTAAATTATAGCTGCAATTGCCACAAAAACGTTGTCAACGAGATTCCATAAGCTTCAGAGCATCTCAGGAGAAAAGGAGATAAGCCCGCCCATGTCAGAAGCTGCAGCACGAATTGGCACAGATTTTTCACCCTTTAGTCATGGATCCACACGTGCCAAAATGACGATTTGGCTTTTGGTAAATGGCATTTTCTTAGTGTGTCTCCAAAGTGTTTTAATTTGGAGGTCTGCCCTTTAACCACTTGGATGAAAAATTCTTTGTCTTTTTTTTCAGGGAGAGTTATGTATGCCACCACCTTGCTCTTTTTTAAAGCCCCCGCAGTGAAATGCATGAGGTGGGAGATAGGGAACAAAGATTCTCTTGCTGCAAACTTTCTTTGTGATCCTTGTCCCCATGAGCAGTGAACTGCAGCATTATCACTTTTTGTTTTACACAGAGTCTCCCTGGATTCCTTAAACATATGGATGAGTCCCATTTTTTCTTTTTTTTTCTTCTTTTTTTTTTNTTTTTTTTTTTTACAGTAAGGACAGGTTAGGAACAAGCATTAGCAGAGGAATCATCCTTATCCTGCCTCATTACAGAGTCTCTGTTCTGTGCTGGAGAGATCACCTCTTCAGAACCTCTCAGGCTCAAAAGGTACTTCATTAGTCTCTGCTCTGAGATTGACAATGAGTGCCAATTAGTTCTAGGAGGTATTTGTTGCTGTAACAGAAATTCCTTCTCAGATAGAAAAGGTAATGGAGAGTGCTGCCATGGCTGGGCTCTCCAGGTATGATGTATAATAATGGCTTTACTTTGGCTGGATGTTTAGAGCTGCTGTAAATTGTGGTAAGTTGCACTATTTGGGCTACGTGCAGATGTCTTTCATGTATGACATGCCTGAGTTAGTTTTCTGTAATTGGTATGTATCTGATCTAGGCTAGTATCTTGATTTCTATCAATGTTTTCCTGTTATGTTATTTTAAATATACTGAACATACTTTGGTTTTTAGCTGGTCTTGGATTTATGCAATTTATTGCACTGCTTGTATTAAGGAAAAGAGAATACTTCTTATTTAATATTCTTTTATTTGCTTTATATTTAATCTTGCTGCATTTTATTTCTACCTGTTTAGTGGCTCTTAGTTTTAATTTCTTATTTAGATCATTCCAGTAGACCTTTCTTCCTAACATATAAATATTCCTCTGGAATTAATCCAGAGTAGCAATAAGATGTCACTTTGTCACTGTGTTGTACAACTTTGCCCTCTTTCTGATTAGAAAAGGTATTTCTCAAATTTGGGCCTATTCCAATCATTGTTGTAATCAGTCCTTTAGAAGAAATATATTGTCTTTTGTAAAGTGGATCTTTTTTCCCCTAGTGTTCTAAAACCTCTACTAGTTCAAAGCGTGCTCTATTGCTTTTGGTGTTGTGGGGGGTTGGTTGGTTGGTTGTGGTTTTGTTTTGGTTTTTTGGTTTGTGGGTTTTGGTTTTTTTTTTCTGGTAACAAGTATTTACTAGAGTGTGCTATAGCCATGAGAATGTGTGAATTATCATGGGGTAAATTTTCTCCTGTCTCCTACCAGTATATTTATACTTGTGTTATAAGACTTACAAGAGGAAGAAGCTAGTTCCTCAGTCACAGAGCTAGAACAGAGAGTTAAAGCGTATTGTCCAAGTAATTTCTCATTCTTAGGAGGGACACTTATGCAAGAAGCACCACTGGAGATGGCCTGTGCCCTGCTCTATCACAGGATGGGGCTGGTTTCCTTACACTTCAGACATGTTTTACAATTTTGATAAAGCTCATGTCACTGCAAACAGCTGTCTCATGAAGCCAAATTCTGATAATTCAAAATTGATATATAGCTCTGAACAAGCCAGTTAGTGTAAACAGAGAAAATATGGTTAATCTTGAGAATTTGAGTAGGGGAGAGTTAGGTTGCTGTAGGAGAGTAGTGTTGACTAATAGTACCTCACCATGATGGCTTCCAGAAAGGTCTTAATGTATGTTTTTAATTTGTCCAGACTGTGAAGGAAAGCATCCTGTGCACACACTTTAGGCAACATGTTTTATCCTCCAAAGGTCTGGCTGGGAGCACATGGAAGATGCATAGTGGTGATTTATCACAGTTGTGATTTATTATAGAACCATGGAATGGCTCGGGTTGGAAGAGACCTTAAAGGTCACCTAGTTCCAATTCCCCCACCATGGGCAGAGACACCTTCCACTTGACTAGTTTGCTCAGACCCCCTTCCAGCCTGGACTTTACCCAACAGGCTGTTTGTCACCTTTTGTTCCACACTGTGATCACACCTGCCTCTGTGCATGAACTGTCTGCATCCGTGCTCAGGCACAAGATTTGATTTACTTTCACTGGCAGTTGGCATTGAAGTCTTCTCGTTTTGCTGATGAAACATAACATAGCACCTACTTAACAAGACCAGAGTTTGGGAGCACAAATGTTGTGAGAAAAGAAATTAAAGACAGCCATGAGCTGCCCTCCGAAGTTATAACAACAAAGGAAACTGGTTAGAGATGTGGAAATGTCATCCTTGTCCTTCAAGGTGTTTGATTATCTGCTGGGCGAGTGTCTGAGCAATCAGACCCATGTCGCGGGAGAAGGTTGGATGGGATGACCTCCTGGAGTCCCCTCCAACTTATATTCAGCCAGTTCTGAATGATAGATTAACTATCCTGCAGTAAAACTTGATTTCAAATGTGCATTGTTTTCTAAACTAAGAAGAAAAACAGAAGAAAACTAATCATCCTCTCTTAAATTTCAACTGCCAACTCTAAAGTCATCCCTTTGATCATCTCAATACACTACTTGTACCTAGAATTTCTCATAGTGAGTTTTTAAAGTGTTATTCTGAAAAGATTATTTTTGCTTCTTTGTTCCCTTATCTCTTGGTTTTACCTTTCTATTCTTAGGTTTTTAAGCAAAAATGTTCTTCTATTTTTCTCCTCATAATTGAAATCTGGTTTTCTTAATGTTCCACAAGTATTACAGGATAACATAAAGTAATTTTTTAATGTTAATTTTATTTGGTCTAGGCTCATATTTTTCTTACAATCATATATAGGTGGGAATGGACTAGAGAATAAAAAGTGGTGACAGTCCCAATCATGAACAAGCCAGTATACTATTGATAAAATCAGTATAGAGACCTTATATAGATTTGGAATAAGAGATTTTAGAAACTGGTATTTCACAGGCACTACTTTTGATTTCCTTTGGAACAGAGAAACTGTGCTCGGCTAGGGTGTGGGGAAAAAAAGAACTTTCAGGTTTGAGGCAAAGATTTGATGCTTTTCAAAGTTTCAGATTTGAGAATAAATCTCACTTTAAAGAGAACTGCTGCCTGTAAAAAACCAGATGGTGTTCAGGAGAAAGGCTTATAGTTCTGTAAATTAGGAATTATCTAAGCCAGTTTGGTTAGGCTAGTTAAAAGCAAACATCTGCAGAAATGGTGAAAAAAATAAAGGAAAAAAAAATCTGAACACATAAAGCCTTTTTCCTTAGCTTTGAGAAATAGCTCGGAAATTGCAATTGGATTTTTTTTTTAGTATTCAATGGGGTTAAAATGTATGCTTCATCAAATATCTGATTTTTTTTGAATAACATCTCCACACTATTTCCCTGTACATGGCAACAACAAATTTAATTTTCCTTTTATTCCACTTGCTTGCTTAGCCTATGTTTCAGGCAAAAGTTGTCCCTTCCTCTTTGGTGGTGCTTTGAAATTCTACAACTATTTTTCTTGTGTAATTGTGTTTTCAAGTAAATTTAGTTCAAGTAAATTTAGTTCAGGTGTATTGCCAGCCTTTACTGGGATGGGTTCAAGACCAAACCAAGACACAAACACTGTGCAAGTTCCCATTATAATATTGCAACTCACACAGGGTGACATAAAATGCTCTTCAGCGATAAAAACAATAGCATTATGAAACAAAGCAATGAAAGGAACAATTCTTGGATGACATCCTAGTAAAAGGAGAGCCCCAAGTGCTGATCTAATTTTTGAAGGGGCACACACCTACCAGGCAATGTCTCACAGCTCTAGGATAGAGGAGTTTGTTCTGTAAAGGAGAAAAGAATAAGATAGTCCTAAATAAGTCTAAATCTGATATATTTTATAAAAGTGAAGGGATTCCCCTTGGAGAACTCAGTGGAATTTTCTTGGTGATAAGTTATACTTACTGTACCTTATTAAGGAAGGCAAATAAGCTGCTCAGCCTGCCATAAGCTATTAGATGTGGTCTTGCATTTCCATGAAATTATTTGAGCCTTAATGCTTTGGGAGTCCTGGATGGTGGGTTTCTCTACTCTTGTGCCTCTCAGACACAGCACTGGGGGTTGGACTCTTTTTGGGAGGCTTGGGATATCTGTAGAGGCTGCTGCTTCTCCATGAAGCCTTGCTGCTAAACTGACAGCTCTTGGACTGGAATTTCTCAGTATAGGATGTATGTCCTAGGAATCTACTTTCCTGCATCTGGACTCAAGTGATCCCTAGTGATTTCTGATGATTTCCACACCACCTCCCATTCCCTCAAGTCAAATTAATGTTGGGTGTGGAGAGGCTTTCCTGTAATGCTTTTACTTCAGTCTGGTATTTTAACAGAAGTTTTTGGGGGCCCTCCATCTTTTACTTGAGTAATTCCCTTTACTTTTTATGTGTGTTCCCTGATCATAGCACACCCTAAATGTTAATAAATTAATTATATTCAGATTCCAATGGTAGAGGTAGAATACTTTTGTTTTAAATAGTGCAGTTACAGATTGCAGGATCTTCGATTTTTTTTAAGTTTTCAGTAATAATAATTAAAAAAAGACTTCATCATTACAATTTTAAAGGACAAAATAAAAAAAGAAGAAGAAATTATGTCCTCTTTTCAACTTCAGTGTGCCCATTAAATATTGAAAACTGTCTACACTAAGAAACAGTTTAGGAATTAATTTAATGTTTCTCCCTCAGAGTTTTGCTAAACTTCCTCCCGACAGAGACATGCTTTTATGTATCAATTTCTGGGAATAGGTTGCTCTCCAACACCCAGAGAAGATTTCCCTAACCAGAAGATAGACCTAAATACATAGGCATTTTTCATCACTAATACATTTCATCACTAATGAATTAATTAGTGCTGTTCTCCAGAGGGGAAACATTTTCCAAGTTTTCATGTGCATCTCTTTGAAATCCCACGGCTCAACTCCCATAGAGTCGTTTAGGTTGGAAAAGACCTTCAGGACGATCAAATCCAAACATTAACCCAGCACTGACGAGTGTTTTCCTCCTACCCTCAAGAAGATCAGCATCCACACCCAACTTGGTGCCACCTGCAAATTTGCTGAGGCTCCAGGTTGTCAATAAAGATGATAAATAAACAGGATTGAGCCCTGGGGGACGCCATGGACGACCTGGGGCCAGCTGGATGCAGCACCTTCCACCACCACTCTCTGGTGCAAATGGCCAACCAGACAGATGTTTTATCCACCAAAGGCTACACCTGCCATCATGTTGGGAATCCAGTTTCCCCAGGGTCCAGGCTGCCAATAAAGATGATAAACAGGACTGAGCCCTGGGGGACACCATGGGTGACCTGGGGCCAGCTGGATGTGGCACCTTTCACTGCCACTTTGTGGGGCAAATGGCCAACCAGACAGGTTTTTTATCCACCAAAGACTACACCTGCCATCATGTTGGGAATCCAGTTTCTCCAGGATAATGCTGCAGAAAACAGTGCCAAAGGCTTTGCTAAAGTCCAGATAGAGACATCCATGGCCTTTCCCTCATCCACTAAACATCATAGAATGAGATAGAGTCAGTCAAACAACACAGTGCCACTTGAAAAATGAAGGGTAGGGAGAAAGGTAAGAGATTTTTGGTGGTTTTGTGGAATTTTTGTTTTGTTGTTTTGGGGGTTTTTGATTGTTTGTTTTTATTTTTTGTTGATGTTTTTATTTAGTGTTGTTTTTCTTGTTTTACTTTCTGCCTTAAGAAGGGCACATCACATAAAATCAGAAAGAGCCTCTTGGGAAAAACTTACCATGCTCAGTGTTACATGGGGTTAAATGACTGAAATCTGAGAACTCATTTTCTCACAAGGGTTTTACTCCCTTCCTTTAGCAAGTAGTATTACTGTTTAACCAACATGGCTGTTTCAGATATTAAAGTACATTGTTTTTGTTGGATTTTTTTCTATTAAGCAAGACCTTTCCTACTGGTAGAGTACATTAGTCATAAATTATTGTTACAAAAAAGGAGCTTAATATAAGGTTTTAGCCAGATTAGTTGATTTTACTTGTATCTGATTAGGAAAAAAAAGAACTTGAATATTTTAAAACACACTGGACATGAACTTCAAGGAATTTATGTTCATCTGCTAGAGTTTAGTTTGTGTATGCATCTGGTCCAGTGAACTAAAATCTTGGAAGAGACATCAGAAACTGCTGAATTTTTTAGTTCTTACTCATTGGTACAGTTTAGCTGAACACTGTCTTACCACTAAAAAGGCATAGATGAGGAGTGTTTACTTTTGCTATTTTTAAAGAGAATAAAAAAAACCAAAAAAAGGTGTAACAGATGGCTTAGCTGCTACGGGCAAGTGAAAATGCAAATCATCTGAAATTATATTAAGTTATGGTTAGTGGTTACTCATCATCTGAGATAGTTTATGTTGGTACAAAAGAAACTCGTTTATTTCCCTTAGCAGGCAAATCTTCCCAACACAGTGCTTGTAAAATAAAATTCCTCTTGCTGAAATAATTCCAACACTAAAATAAACAACAAAGCCTATTTCCAAAGAAAGAATAATTAGTATTTCAATTTATTTACTAGACTAGGCAGCTAACACAGCTTCTACGAAGCATTAATCGAGTGCATTTTTAGGCTGAGATAATGGATTTCCAGATTATGTACACTGACAATATCAACAAAGCTGCTTTATTAGTCCTGTTTGGGCTCTGTGGTATCATTAAACCCAACATTTGACTACAGCTTGATTCTGTTAATGGAAATGGTGATCTAATTTTTAGTTGTTACAAGTTATCTATGACTCTCAGATGACATCTAAGTCTCTTGCATGATTTATTGAAAATTCACACCTGTAACTTGCACTAGAAAAGAATGTGTTCCTTTAGACACTTCAAAATCTTTTTATTTTTTTCTGGTTTGTTATGTTTTAGCCAAAAAAAAAAAAAGGAATTATTTTAATTCTAGCTGCTAAATCTTGCCTTCCTACTTCAGGACACAGTGACTTCAATAAGTTATTCATATGTTAAGTTGGAAGCGCAGGGCCCCGTGAGGGCTATATTTGAAGGGGTAACAAATTCTCTGATGAAGAGACAAAGCTTTATAGTCAAAATCCACTTTGCAGTGGATTTTTTTCTTTTTTTAGAGCCCTTGTGAGGTACTAAGGGAGGGTTTGTACTGGCAAAGCTGAGGTGAAGTGGGATGATGTGAAGGGAGCTTTGTGGAGGGATGTTTTGTGGCTGTGAACTAAAATGTAGGCTGCACATCTGGACAGAGGCACGTGTCACTGACAGAGAACGAACCTTGGTGACTTCTTAAATGACATTAAAATTAATGCTATACTTCATCACTTTGCTTCTGCTACCCTGCCACATGGTTTTCCATATTTTACAGTGCACACATCATTTGAGTTCTGAAGGAAATTTGCTTAGTCAAAAAGTCAGCTGTATTCAAATTATTCATAAGGGAAATTGCATCTTAGGCAATTAAAATGTGTGCTGGGTAAAAGAAAATGTTTCTTCCTGAAAGGAAAGAGCGGATGCTTCATCTGTGAGAAGCGTTATTACAAATTCTTTTCTGTTACTAAGCACCTAATATTAAAATGAAACTTGTTCTAATCAGAGAGGAACCATATGAAGGCATAATGGAAAATTTTATTTTTGTTTAGATCGATGCATTTTTTTTTCCCCACGCGATATGTGCTCTTCCACATCTAGTCCCCTTACCCTCCTAGAAGCACTGCTACTTGTATAAAAGATTGTACATTAGTTTTACTTTCACTGAATTTCATATGTTAAATGTGATCTCTTCTGTACAAATTAATGCTCCTTTGAGCTGCAGTTATATGGATGATGGGAGAGCAAGAGTGATGTGATCAGGTTTGGAAAATTTGCTAGGGAGGGAAATGAGTTTGGCCGTGTTTGAAGTTGGTCTGAGAGATTAAGGTTGTGCACTATGTATCTTTTGCTTCCTTAAAATATAAATTACCCCACTCGATCCATTAAAAAATTGGATTCTGTTAGATTCATGTCTAGTCACTGATATGAAATTTATGACCATTACAGAAAAGTTGTATTATTTGTGCTGTCTTTTCCTTATAAATGATCAGTGCTTGCAAGCATTTTTTCTAGCTTTCTTTTACTGAAGTTTGCAAACCTGCATTGGATTTCTGTGTGGATATCCTGTGTGGATAAACTGATAGTACCCCTTGCCATTCTTGATCTGAGTCTGAAGTGGCTCAAAGCTGATTTTATTCCTGTTAATTCTGTACCAACCAATGCCACATTTTAAAAGATTTCTGAAGTTTCTGGGTCCTAGATATTTCTCACTTGTGTGCAAAATTCTGGCTACAGAAATGCCAGTAACAAAAGATTTAAATACACACGTGCACTCAAATATATGAAATGAAACAGAAACTAGCAGAGAGGCGTGTCTTGATGTCCTAATGAAGGGACAGTAATGGGGTATGTTAATGGGATAATAAAGCCCTTTCTTTTTTCAGAAGGGGGATAGGGATGCATCAGTGCCTGTGAGCTATGGGGATGTGGTTTTAGTTTCTCCTTACTTGAACTGTGCTCCCCTTGGAGAGGCAGGAGAAAACCTGTATCACTTTTTACTGACAAAAATCATTGGTTGAAAGGAGTTGGGGTTTTTTTTGTCTATTTGAAGCCTACCTGCTGGTGTTTTCACCCTTTTTAACATGTTCAGTCCATCTAGGCAGCCGAATAATGGAATACTTAAGGCCATATGATACCATTGATTTCCAAGCAGAGTCCCGTTGGCTTCTGTGGGGAATTCTGCTTTAAAAATCAATGCAGTAATAAGATTCAAAGTAATAAAAAGAGCGCAAAGGGACATGGAATTTGGTTCATGTATGCCCCGTGACATTGGAAAAATATATTAGCTCCAGAACACAGAGCGTGAACTGGGGAGTGTTATGCATCCCTCACTCAGATGCCCAAATTTTAAAACACCTTATTTACTTAATAAAAAGAGTTAATGACTTATGTTGTAGCTACAGTTTACCAAGTTAATGAACTAATTGTAAATTTATATTTATTATAAATAAAAATAAAATACTGAAATGCAGTATTTTATTTTGTTATTAGGGGTGTTAATATTTATCTAATATTTGCATTTTTTCATACAGAAGTATCAAAAGTATATACCCATAATCATAAATCTTATAATTATTGCTCTTAAGGATATGTTTCTGTGCTTGGAAACATTGCTCTAATCTTCTCTAGTGTCAATTTGAAGTACATAATCTAATTGAAACCACAGAAGCAAAGTCGGAGCTACTGTGGACTTTTGTAGTGGTGTGTTTTTAGTTTTATCAGTTAATGTATGTATTTGAGGTTTGTTCTTATATTGTTATGTGTCTGGTAATGGTTCGTTCCTTGTACCCCCCATGTTCTTTCCCTATATGGTTTGTTCCTTGTCTCAGTTAACTGTCAGTCTAATGTTGTGTAACCCCCGGGTCCTGTCCATCACTTCAAGGCCCCACCCTGGGACTAGAAAGTTCTAATGAGGTTGTCAAGTGATTGGGCAGGATCCCAGCTGTTCCCTCCTTCCCCTCCTTGATTGGTTCCCCTGTCTGTCTTTCATATGCAGAGCCACTCCCTACCTTTACCTGATTGGTCCCTTGCTCGACTCCTCCCCTCTCTCCTCCGCTGTATTTAAGCTGCTGCACGGGGCAGTTTGCGCTCTGCCAAGGCACTCTCCCTGGGGGTGAGGTCTTGCCTTGCAGGGCACCAATAAACTCTAGTGGCAAAAACCTTGACAGAATCCTCCCTTCATTCCTCAGTCGTGGAACGCACTTGAGGTAAAAGGGCTCACAGGATCAGCGAGGTAGATCCGTCTACTGAGCTGTACCTTCTCTGCGGCTGGTGTCAGGGCTAGCCAGGCCAAGCGGGACGAGAATCCCGAGACACCGTGACCACCGCAGATTTTGAAAGTTTGTATGAGTCTGAAAGTTGTAAGCATGGTTTTATCAATATTATAATTTCCTTGTAAGCTTTGTTGTCCCTGGATGACATAGACATAGCAAGAACAAAATGTTGCAAGAGATATCTCTCTCCAGCTTTATATTCCTCCAAATTTAAGGCCTCAATTTGTCTCTGACTTTGTGATTTCAACTGAAGAATTCAAACCTTCTTCCAGTAAACAAATTTCTTTTTTTTTTTTTTTTTTGT
>VZDJ01000057.1:3057665-3118996 GCA_008694505.1 Cyanoderma ruficeps | reverse complement strand
TTTTTTTTTTTTTTTTGATTCTTAACAGGCTTTTTTCCCTTTTGTAACAATTCCTGAGCCCATTCACTTCCATTTTGAAGAATCATAACAGCATATCTGTTTCTCAGTCTGCAGCTTTGTAACTTTCTTTGGTACAGATCACCTGAGGAAAGATTACTTGATATCCATGATGAGGGGAAAAAAGGGAACAGGTAAATATTATATGTGAGGTAAATAGTGATGAGCAGGAATTTAATCTTTTGTTCAAAGCACATGTTATTCCGTGCTATCAAAACATGAACATGCATTATATAAGACAGCATTTTAAATAAATACCTCATGAAGTCACCGAGTGATTATTAAAATGTTTGTAACCTACTTTGTACATGCAACTGGCTTTCCAACAAAGCACCAGTTAAGTAGGCTTGTGGGGATAAATGCAAAAATAAAACAAAATAATAATGAAAACACTTCAAACCAATGGCCCTGTTTTATTGTTCAAATGGGACAGTAAATCAGACAATCTGAAGCAAAATATGATAAATACAGAGAGGGAGAAAGATGAAAAATAAATAGTTCAAGATCTAACCACCTTTTGGGACATGATTTCCCTTTCCAGATTCTTTATTAAAAAGCACTTTAAATATAACTGTATAACAGCTCTTGAATTTTTCCTTAATTGGATTTTTCTTTGAGTTGTAACGTCTTAGGACTGTTTAGGAGAAAATTCCTTGGGTTTGGGTCTTGTCACGCTTGGAAATATCAAACATGGTCAATATTGTGTTGTTCTAGAGATGGGAAAACTGTTCTTTCTACCATTCCATCTTCCTCCTCCCCACAGACACACAGTCTTTCTCCTCCATGAAAGACCTTTAGATGGGATTTGTTGTGTGCTGTTGTGACCTTGGAATGAAAGGCAACCTGGGGAGCCAAAGACTGGTGGGACAGTGCTGTAAGCAACTTGTTTCCTTGAGTCTGGGGTAGGTATTGGAATATTCCTTGGAAGACTTCAGAAAGATTCTTTGACAGGGCCACTTCATGACATTTATTTTCATATTTCCTTGACTAGAAAAAGCAGAGTTCAGATGAGTTTATCCTTCATGTGATTTTTACACAAGGCAGAGACTTTAAGATACATTTTGGGATCTGAGGCTCAGAGTATTTTACCTTAGGAAGGAAAATGTAAGAGAGGCAGTGGATATGTTATAAGAGTTGCACAAAACACCCCTTCTGGATATTAGAAAGCACTTATGGGAGAGGAGTGAGAAGGATGACAAGAAATGGCTGGAAACAGAATGAAAGCTAATAAAGCATGAGACTGTAGCTACTGGTCTCTAAACTGAAAACTTCAGCTGGGAGATCTTATACAACAGTTTACACTTGTGCTTACACAAGGTCACACATGTTCAGGTGAACAAAAGTGCTGAGAAAAAAAAATCTTCATGTCTTTTCTCCTTCTTCTGTAAGCACTGCCTTGAAAAAAACGTATCTGGAATCTGTAGATCAGTGTGGGAGTCCAGCTGTGCTTGCTGCTGCCTGAGGATAAACGAATATCAAATAAAAATCTGTGATCTTGGGGATGTAAACCTTAAAAAAAATAATAATAGGAAAGATATATATATATATATACACACACCTTTGAGAAGAGATGTGGCTGATTTAAGGCATCTGAATAAGTGTGCAGAGACACACTGGTGATGATTAGAGAAGACAGACCAGCAAAACATCTAATCTGGGGAGTCCTAGCGGGCTTTCTGGCATTTTTCCTGATGATTTGTAGAGTAAATACTAGGAAATTTTGCCCCCAAACACTAAAAGGTCAGGGCCACTTGTTTTTGTACATGATCGATACGAATCATTGAGGAGATGGACAGCAAGTACAGCTGCAACTGTGGCATATTTTGGAATTTACATTTTAAAATCTCTGAATTAAACACTGTATTTTCTTACTGTACGTAAGTAGAACTTTAAAGCAGACAAGAGAGACAGCTTTAGTTTGTGGGATGAAAAATAAATAGATAAAAACAAGGAAGGGGAATTGGTTGAGTTTATTTTATTTTTGATGGCTTCCTGTGTAAAGCTGGAAAATGATGAAAGGCAGATGATGCATGTATGTGTTTCAACCTCTTCTATTCCACCTCTATTATTTGGGGATTTTATTTTTTTTTTTTTAATTTAAAATGGAAAGTTGAAGTGTTTCATCTTGAATAACATTCATAAAATATTGTGCATCTTCTGAAAACAATCAAGCTAAAATACATCCAAAGGAAATAGACTGTTGAACTTAACCACACTAAAAATAGGAGATGAAAAAAATTATTTTCCCAAAATTAGATGTTTCTTAAGATGCATAAATTAAGAGCAGAATTTACTATTTATTCATCCACTGATAGTGAGCCCTTTTTACATTTTCCTAGCCCCAATACACTTCTGTATATTTTTTTTGAATTCTTTAGGATTAAATTCCAAATACTCTTAAAGATCTTCAAATGTTCTGTCGTGAAATGTACGTTTATCAGAACACGCAATTATAGGGCAACGTTGCACTATTCAGTAAGTGTTTGGTAATTTGTTTTTTATCTGCATGCTGTAAAAAAGCCTTCAAAGTGCTGAATCTCTTTAATACCTGCTGATATTGGATACCCCAAAGCAAGAAAGACCCTGACAATTGCAATTTGCAGGTTTGTTCCAACTCCTACTGAAGCAAGTAATAGCCTGTATCTTCACTTTAAGTGGATGATGGATCTGGCACCAAATAAAAAGACTATGCCAGACTTCTTGCTGGAGAAGTGTTTAGTGACACCACAAGCACGTATTTTTAAATTTCTGCTCTTTTTTTCTTTTTTTTTCTTTTTTTTTTTCCCTTTGACCATTATCTTTTAGCTACTTGGTTTTTTTCTTCCACAGGTGCTGCAAAATGGAAGAGAGATTAGAAGTGCAGCATATCACCTTTCAAATGGCATCTGCACAAAGGTATGACAGAAGAAATTGATTTTCACTTTTCATCAATATTTCTAAATTGTAACACATATTTTATAGTAAAAGAAGATGCATCTCCCTGGATTTTTTTTGTCTGCATTCCTGAAACAAAGTGCATTGAAAGCTACTAACATGGAAGTTTCAGCTTAGTAATTTACAGCCTACAAATGGATTTCGTTCTCAGAATGATAAGTCAGTCAGTGAACCATGTATTGTACATAGATGATGAGTAATTCACTCCCTGGATGCAGAGTTTTAACATTTCTCCTCAAACTTTGAGACCTAGAATGAACTTTGACTAAGACTTTCTGGACCTTTCCAAGTTTGCATGCATTATTTAGCTGTTACCAAATGGGATCTGGTAAACAGTGATTAACTGAACATCCTCTTCACAAGCTCTTTTTTGTTATCAGTGGCAGAATTTGAAGCATTGATCGGGTCAGATTTTTACATCTAATGATAGCTCATCTCCAACATTCAGAATAGAGGAAAGGTTACTTATTGCTTTTTCTTGCTTTTTCTCATTCATCATTTTTAGCTGGCTGGCAGCAGGTCTCATCAGCTGATCCATGAAGCTGCTCTGATGCCTCACACATGCACTTACAGGGTTAGCTGAGGCAGGAGGAAGGATCTTTTGGATCTCTTTGTTTATTAGCAACACTAACACTGATGGACATCTCTTCTGGGTGAAGTTTTCTTGGCTATATTTGTCAAAATGTTTGCTTTGATGTTTACGTCCACGTAATGGTTACTCTATGTCAGATTTCTGTTCCTGAAATTAGAAATGAAAATTGGAGAGGAAAGAATAAAGCAGCTCATAGCAGCTTAAAAAGACAGGTATACAACACACATTTCTGATTTCATTTATCCGTTAGGGTAATTTCATAGGGACCTTGCAAATCAGAACTGTGTTAAGACTTCTAGAAGTCTCTGAGTTGTGTTTTTAAACAGAAATACAAAGTGTAATAACTCATGCTTGTAATACCTTTTTTTTGCATGAGGAGCAATGAAATATATATATGTGTATATATCATACACAGAATAATTAACACAAATAATTGGAATCAGAGGGGATATGACAGAACATACAATGTGTTCCCCAAAAAAGTTTTTCTATTGGTTCTTAAGGAGATCTAGTAACAGAGAACTACCACTTATATTCTTCATTTTGTTTTCAAGGGTACTCACTCTTGAGGTACATAATTTTTCTTTTATTATCACAACGAGGTAAAATATCTTTAAGCTACTAAGCTTAGCTTAGAGGAATTATATTTTCTATTCTACAGACTAATTCTGGGCAATATTAAAATTAAATTTTAAATTACTTTCCTCTGTGTTTCAAGGCACAGTTTCCATGTAGTCTCTCTATTTTTGTTTGAATGCATCCCTGTCCTAAGTGTATACTTATTAATAATTAATTGCCATAATAAATTCACTCATTATGGGACCTAGGTATTGAGTAAGTGTGGTCTGAAATAAGTGGGTCATACAGGCCTAGAAATGAAACTCAGATTCTGAAAGGAGAAACTGAAAAACTTCATTCAGGGACATAATGACTGCAACTTAAACTCTTCTTCTCTGGTTTTAACATCCAGAGATTGCAAAACCTGCACATGGCCTAGAAGTCGTCTTCTGCCTGAGTAATGGGATGGGGACTGCACTAATTCATTTACTTTGCATTTAGATTTAAGTAATGCTGATGGATGACAGCAATAAAAAAATACCACAAAGAATCCCCTCATTATCTCCAAATAAAATAACTAGGTAAAATCCTAGTTAACAACTCAGCACAGGAAACTGTAGATCTGGCAGCCAAGTCAAACCAGAAATATTTGTTTTCCCTGTTTTTTAAGTAAAGCATTGGGAAAAATCTGTAACATTTTAGTAGTTAATCAATGTTAAAGTGAATTAACCTTGAAGCACAGGAGCACAGGCTCTGAGGAGGAATGTGTCTGGAGGAGAGGGGAGGCACCAGAGGTAGGTAGTGGTGAGTTGTGCAGACCTGTGGGACTGGAGTCAGTCTGCACTGAGATAGGAACTAAATGCTTTGGAGGAAGGTTTAAAAAAGGCAGTACCCAGCTGTCTTTATTGTTTCTACTGATAAAAAGTGTATGCACATCTCTTGTGGGCTGTTTACAGGAAAGCTGCTTTTCCCCAAAGTAGATGGGGACAGCCACTTTCAAGTACATAACACATTTAGTCATCCAACCTGGCAATAACTTCCATTTGTTTATTTATTTATTTGTATTTTCTCCTTCCTTTCTCAAGCAGACAGATTTTGGAAAGGTTTTCATTTTACAGGAAATACAAGCTGTCAATTTTCTTTTTTTTTTAATCAGCGTGAAAAATAGATTTTTAGTTTCCTTGAGAATGGAAATTCTGCCTTTCATCCAACCTTTATCAAAGACCAGTGAGTAAATTCACACGTTTTATTAACCCCAAAAATGCTGTGAATCTTTACATCAGCTAAGCCACAGCTTCCAGCATGCTTGCCCCCAATAACAATGGTAATTGCCCCCAGTAGTAATTCGTAATTATTACCAATTCTGGCTGGTAATAACTTACCAAATGACTGAACAGTAATTTTGGAGCCTTAATTGTTCTTTCCTTGCCTCCTTTTTTCACTGAACATCTTCTCTCTTTTTTCTTTTGTTGCTCCTCTATGATCCAAAATGAGTATTGCTAAACTGTTAAGCTGATACTGCTGTAATAAATTCTTGAGAAAAACAAGACAGAAAACATTTGTGTGTTCCTAGTTATACTGAAGGTTTAGTGGTATGGCACAGCACATCCACACATGGGAACAGCCTGCTTTGGTGCAATGTACAAATATTTCTAGACCACACATGCATTTATATGGAGTCTGTTCAGAGTATTAATATGTTTTTTGGTATGGAGGATGGGGTGAGAAAGCTCAAAAACTTTTTTAGCCATAAAAGGTAATTTCAGTTCTGTACCCTTTAAACAGTCCATTCCATATGCACAAAATCTGTGAAAACAAATGGCTGCATTTCCATTGCTGAAACACGTTAAACTGCAGGTACATTAAAAATATAAGAATGAAATCAATTTTCTGATGTATTAAAATGGAAATAGGAACAACTTCTTTATTTAAGTAAAATGTAGTTGTCACTTAAGCAATAATAAGGGAGAATAGGTCTAATAACTTGTTGTATACCATTGTGTTGGCTTTAAATCAGAAATGAAGTCTCCATGATATGTGATGAAATAATTGTAGGCATGTGAAAGGTGGTTTTAACTTTAAAATAATTTGGCTGAATTTGGAAGCTGTGAACCAACAGGGTGCTGTCTATTATACAAATTTTCTTTTTTTCATACTTCAGATGCTTTATTTCCTTCTTTGTTTGCTGATAATCATATTGTACTTTATTTGGAGAAGAATGAGTAAGGTCTTCAGTTATCTAATTTAATACCTGTTAATACAGATGGATACAAATGAGGGAAAACACCCTCATAAACTTACTTGTACCTTAAAGATCAAAATGCTTTTAATTTATTTTTTTGATCATACAGTGCATCGAGTTCTTATTTTTATTTCTCTTCATTTGTTCTGACTAGTACAGTTGCAAATTAATTCTTATGACATTTTGAATAGGAGTAGAAAGTAAATATACCTGAACTTATATGCAGTTGTAGCAAAGGGAGAGTAAAACCACAGAAGCACAATGCAGACATGAAATGAGCAGTGACTATAAAACCAGTGTTAACTGTAATAAAAAAAAATGTGTTCACTTTCCCTGGTCTGCTCTTTATTTGTAATTTGTGTGTGTGGGCATGTGTTCATGTCTTAAACCTGCTGCACTCAGTTTAATATTCCTTTTCTCCCTTAGTGCAATCAAACATCAAAACAGTGCTATGCTCGTGTCCTTATTTAAATTCTAAATAGGAGTATACCCAAAAGTGATGGGGTTTTGTTGTTGTTTTGTGTCAATATTTTATTCATGCAAAGTGGTAAGTAGGTTAGTAGGTATAACAGACAACTTGACTCCCAGTATCCACTGTCTTCTCTGTTACAAAATTCCCTTTATGGTTCAGGTTTAGTAGTCATGGTATAAATGAAATACCAGCCTCTGTCTGTGGCAAAACATAAAATTCCATAACAAAAAGCAAGTAAAATAACTTTAAACTGGGTGTTTTGTTTTGTTTGTTTGTTTTTTTTTTCCCCCTGGAATTTTAAATCATGAGGCAAAAGCTTGTTCTTGAACTCCCCATCCCTTGCAGAGTCTTGTCAGAGAAACAGCATATTGCATAATTACCAGAGAATAAATCCATTTCCTCTTTCTTCTCTGCTTTTAACCATAATTTTGAAGTATTAAAAAGAAAAAAAGCAGAAAGAAGGGTATTCTAAAATCCTGCATCTCCCACCCAGTACCCTAGAAATTAACCATATCAGTATATTTCTTTTTGAATTCTTGTTGCTGAGTGAAAGCAATATGAATATAAATATGAAAATTTTCATACAAATCACAGACTATTTTGGCTGTGGAGAAAAAGCAAACTAGTCATTACATAAAAGTGCTATCAAATGAATGAAATTATTCTATAATGTTGTTATATAAAAACTAACATTAATCCTTCATGCCACCGGATCAGGTTTTGGTTTCTTGCATTTTTTTCTTTAAGATTGTTACTAAGGTGTGAATTGCATGGTTGATTTTCAAGATGTGCCCAAATAAATATCATAGATATTGTCACGTATCTCATTTAATCACTCTTGCTTCTTTCCTACATAAATATATTTAGTCACAAGAAAAAGAAAATAACTTATTTCAAAATATATAGTGAAATGTTGAACCGTTTACTTCACTGATGTTTTACCCTTTTTTTGTGAAATAGCTGCATATGGAAAATTAAAGTTATTTTTTTTGACGTTGCAAGGCTTGTGTGTAGAACAAAAATGTGTGAACCATGATGTATGAATAAGGTTTCTTAATTATTTTTTGAAGTCCTTTAGGTTTTATTTTATGCCTACACTGTTTAGGGGAATAAATTAGGTTTAGGTTTGGTTTTTATTAATTTTATTGTGGTACATAGAAAAAAACTAAGCGTGCCAACTTACTCTAGTAGTATTCATTCTTCAACACCTGCAGCCTATCCCATATTTCAGCTAATTTGGTGAAGTTGGAAAATCAATGCTGTTTTACAAATACTAATGCTGTGATCATTATCTTTGCTCTAAGGGCTTACATTTGAACACAACGTAATTCAGATTAATAATGCATATTTAATAAATGCTAACATAAGTACCAAGGAAGCACTTTGGTTTCCAAGTGAGTCTCAGCATATGGCTTTAATATCTAATCAATAATTAATTATAAGCTACTTGACCCAATAGGCTCTTGCTGCTTGCACATGTTAAAAAAGAAGGATTTGGTAAGCAGATTGGAGAACTAGAAAATGTAATTTATAATCTCTTTTTGCCCTTTCTCTTCAGTCAGGCAAAAGATTTATCTAGTGTTCATGAACCTTTTTATCTGCATGCATAAAATTAAAAAGAGAGGAGAAATCTGAACTGTGGGATGAAGCACATAAATACAGTGCAATGTGGGTGTGACCCACAGTCCAGCCACATGGAGAGGGGAACCTGGTGTGCCTTCAGTGGGGCCAGCTTGGAAACAGCCCCTAAGAGTATTTTGGTGGCCAGAGATGCACAGGGCACACTAGGGTTGGTGTTTGCTGGTGGTGCCGCACTTGGCACATCAACCTGATGGAAGGACAATCCTTCCAAAGTTGTTACAATCCTTTCTGTATATTATAACTGAGGGGCAAGTATCTGCAAAAGCTGGTGCTGAGCTACTCCAGGTACTTTGTACACAAAGAACCAGGAGTGGAAATGAGCCCTAAAAAGCCACTAGCCATATAAAACTGAAGTCTACCAGCTTGAGCCATGTCACAATTCCAGAGCAGCTCTGTAGGTGTCTTTTCCTTGGAAAGCTGTTAAATGCTGGCTGCTGACCCAAGTGGAAATTGAACTGCAGATCCAGAGCTGTCCCCATAGCTGGGACGGTATTTGACTTTGACTTTGCGATCAGGACTGGAGGAGAGGAGGCAGAGAAAGGAGTTAGATTAATATTTTAAGAAACTGCTAGAAATTGAAACAGTTACAGTATTTCAACACTGAAGGTGCCCCTATACAATGGGCTAACTAAATATTTGTCACTTGGACTGCAAAATTGTTCCAGGTCAAGGCTGTGAACTTCAGCTTTTCCTGACTTTGATGCTCTTCATACTCATTGTGTTACTATTTCCAGCCTACTTTTTTTTTCTGTTTGTTATCACTTGCTGCTTTTTTGAGGGAGAAACCACTCTGCCTTCTCTTATCTCTTGAGCTGTATCTTCACTAGTTTATGACAGAATCAGAACTACATAGACACAGGTTGTGGTTTAGCTGACCTTAGCTCTATGGAGAAGCTTTTGTGCACAAAGCATGTCTGTAATTAATCTGTATTCCTGTTAACTATGCAAGGTTTTTTAATGACAGAGGTTCATTGCCTTATGAGAATGTTGCTAAGGAAAAAAGTGATAAATTTTCTTTGCCCTGTTTCTGCACTCTCAACAGTTCATACCCAAGATGTATACCTGGCCAGATTCTCTGATGGGGAAAAAAAAAGTGTTAATTATTTTAGATTATGCATGTGTTACATATATACATTTTTATGTGTATTTTATATGAAAAACTATCGCCAAAGAGTATTGCAAACTGGGAGGCAAAGAAATTCCTCCAAGAGGGTCAAATTTCAATTGATCTGACAGTCCAGCTGATGTTTAGATCCCACCTGAAGCAACCTGCGGACCTTTTCTCTCTGAGTTATGGTCTGGCATATATAGGTCACTGCATGGTGTCTCTCCCTCTTGACAAGGATGGGAAAGTTTCACAGAGCTTGACCACTCCTGACTATGAAGATTTCTCTCAATCTGAGTTAATGTTCATGCATTTCATTTCTAGGAAAGACATCTATAATCATGATGGAAGAGTGTATCGTGTTTGCCAAAGAACTTGTCCTCATTTCCAGCACGTGAAGTTTGGAAGCCTGTTCCTCTGAGAAGCTGCAGTTCATGGCCCTTGGGCTGACACTGAGAATTTGGACACCTCTGCCCACTTCTGCCTAAGCCTGGATTGCCTGCTGCAATGAAAGTCCTGAGGTTTGAATATTCTAGGTATGACCACACTTTCTTATAAGGGAAAATGACTTTTTTTTTTTCCTAGCAGTTCACTGTCGCTAAATGCAGTTCCAATTTTAACACAGTTAGCTCCCATTGACTCTCTCATTAGCAGCAATAATCCATTGAGGAGAACTCAAAAAAATTGTTTGTGATCTTAAGAACCTTAAAGAACATTAAAGAAGACTTCTTACAGAGAAAAAGCAGATGCCTGCTGATATGGTTGATTGGAATCAGATACATGAGCAGTATTAGCAAATGCCTTGAGTTTTACCCAATAGTTTAATTAGAAAGCACAATAATGTCTCTAATACTTATCTTAGACGGTGTTGTGTTTATGAATCCCCAGTGAAGATTTCAGCTGACTTTGAATACTAGCCTAAGGTGGATTCCATCATGAAAGAAACTTTGTTATTCTCATGCTGGGCTTGTCAGGTTTGCCTTTCAGACATGCAGAGCAGGTTTACCTCCTTTGGTTTTCTGATTGCAAAGTTTGACACTTCTTATATCAATTTATAGGGTGATTAGGACTGAGAATTGAGCTTTGAAAATTAAGTTGAGGCTCATGGTCAAGATTTAGATTAGGGCTAATACTTTTGTGCTCCTAGGGATCTCTGTTTCAAGGTTCTAGTTTGGTAGGTAGGAACAGACCTGGTTCATAGCATTCATAAGAGAGATAGTTTTAAGAGATGGTTTTAAGGTCCTGACTTTAGAAGGAGGCTAGATCTCATGTTCTGGTTTTGTGTTCTCCTTTTCTTGATTGCTGTAAAGCATGTACATTGAAATACAAACAAACAAACACAACCACTGGCATATTTAGAAAATTATGATCTTTTCAAAATACATCTGACAGCTGTATCTCAGTGCAGTATCTCATGATATTCCCTTGTTTTTTTATGTCTGTTATGAGGTTTTGCTTGTATATTCCTGAAACCATGGACTGTTATCATTTATTTAGTAGCTAGACAGTAATCACATGTCAGTAGGTGTACTCTGTTATGTGGACAGTGTCTTTTTCACTTATCAGCCTCGTTTTGGAAACTTTCTACTCAAATAGTAAGAGCAGTACTGTCAAAGAGTTTACTAATTCATTGCATTAAGGATGTAGTAAAATAATTAATGTGCGATTTAACAGTTTGTTATTCTTCATTAAAAATGTATTAGAACATTAACAGAGTTTTGTTCTCAACGGTATTACATGTAGAGAGAAGGGAGGCTAAAACAGAAAATCTGTACAGGTTTGTATGTTTTTAAAGTTACATGACAAACCGTATTTGCTAATCCCAAAGCATCATTATGCAGTAAAACAGAATTAATGAGACATCAACCCCACTGCTCAGAGATATTAAATTTTGTCAAGCAAGTGCATCATCCTTACTAGTGTTTCTGGCTGTGTGTAAGAGCTTTACTCCAAAACGTTGGACTTTCTTTCCAGCTTCTTATATCTATGGATGAAGTATATCTCTCAAATTAAAGAATTAATAGAATAAGGTATATATGCTATTTTTCTTTTAGAACATTGCATGAAATAATCTTTAACAGCTTGTTATTGAATTAGGATTCCAATTTTTTTTTTTTTTTGTTGGCTGAATAGAATTATTTTTCTGTTAGGTGCATTAAAAATCCTCACTTACATAGGAAGCTGAAACAGCTTCTTTTTGTTATAATTTGGTGTGCTACAAGAGGAAAAAATACCCGAATTGTGACTGGAAGCACAAAATTTCTATGATTTTTTTTCCCCAATCATAAGATTTCAATTTACAGGTATTTCCTTGAGGTATTTCCTGTTCAAATAAAACTCACCTCAGAAATTTGTGGAATAATAAACTTTTCAAGCTCTGGTTGTAGTAGTAAGAGAGTAGAAGAAAAGACAACCATCTCCTTTTGCAGTATTTTTCACACAGTTATATAACATGGTTTCTGCAGGAAAGAAAGCATATTCTGACCCCAAATATTTCTCTCTTTCCCAGTGGATTAATTTCTGTCTCCTGTGAGAGAGTATAAAGCAGTTTTTCAAAGGTCAGCAAAGAAAAGATTGCATGACCCTGTGCATATAGTGCTTTTGACAATGGTCATATTTGATGTGAGAGCAGGAAGGAAAAAAGATCTCTGGCAGGTAGGAAGGGGCAGACTTACATGGTTAAGAAACTCTTTTTGCGTATTTAACACAAGCAGTTTGTCTCTAACCTTCATATTTAGGAATATCCACCCCCCTACATTAGAGCAATCGCTGTGTCTGAGATGTAACTTCTGTTCAAGGTTAGAAAAAGTCTTGTTGTGGTCATGAAACTTTATAAACGTACATCAGAACTCAGTTGAATTCTGTGATAAGAATAACTATTAGAAAAACAAGCCTGCATGCATCATTTTATGCATACATGCTTTTCTTTCACACAGGTTAAAAACAAACCCTCTTCACTGGTTTTTCCATTGTCCTGGAAGTCTTTCTGTGCTATGGCAGGGCCTTTGTTAAGACTGCAAGAGGAAAAAAAACAGAAACACAAATTAGAGTAATTAACAGCAAATGTATTTCTCATTGGTGTTGTCTTTTTCCTTCATTGATCACATTTCACTCATTTGAGTGATACATACCCAAGTATTTTCATTGCCTTTTATTTTTGCCAACTAAATGCAAAAGCGAGGAATCTACAGTTTTGCTCCCTGTATCTCTAATTTGAAAATATAAGATGTTCAGGAAGTTCTGTTGAGTTGGCAACAATGTGTTGAAAATTAGCTCATTTGTATGAGCTGACTGAAGCACCAAAATGTCAGGTGTGTTCCTTTTCCCAGCATCATTGCTAATCCATACTTTTGGTAACTGGAGAGAAGTGATGTATAATGAAAAATGTCTACTGTGGTGTGTATCATTAGCTATTCCTTATTACAGTCAGTCATCTATTCATCCTTTCTGGATGTACTCATGAATAAGATGCATAACAAACTGATGTTCTGGTTTTTCCTCATTAGGAATCTGATATCTTGTTCAGCAACATTGAAGAGGAAACGATTGGCATTTAGTTCTAAGTGTGCGTTTTATAACCCATAGAAAATTAAAAATAAACAACAATATCCACAGTGATTTCATATACTTTCTTCATATGAATTAGAAGCATTTACAAAAATTATGTCAGAGCTGGTGACTGTTTGATAGAAAATATCCTAGCACCAACATGAAGGTTTCTTTTGTAAGTGATTCACAGTATATCTGAGGAGCTAACATATATCAGATATATTCTGAACTTTATTCTTCACTGTGATATAGTTATTCAGGTTCTCCTCAAATTTCCCTCTGTTAAATGTTGATTTTTAGCAGGCTCTCTACTTGACAGATTTAAAATGAATATAAATAAATACGTTTTTCAATTCATTCAATGAAAAATAGGAATGACCAGTGACTCTGGAGGAGTCCTAAGGTTTCATTTCCTTCCTAGCAGCTGATCAGGAAACTCGTTCACAATAGTTTAGCTGCATGTTTTTTCGTAACTTTTCTTATTCTGTTTGGAACATAAGTTCTTTAGAATAAAGGAATTCTTGTAGTTTTGGAGGCATTTCTTGGGTTGCTTTCCTTGCTTGTTTGTTTTTGGGTTTCTTTACAATACCTAATTCTAAGGAGCTCCACAGGTACTCTGGAGTACCACTAACAAATACAAAATTTATAGAAACATAAGGGTTAGATGCCTGAGGTTTGCCTGGTAACCACATTACTATTCAAATAAATGTCAAAACCATAACAGGACCTGTTATCCTATTTTTAGATGCAGATTTACTGTTAGATGGAAAATTAAAATTCACTTCCCCAGGTGGGAAGGAGTTCCTTCTTGAAGGAAGTAGAAGGAAAAAGTTACAATGGAAATGATGTACAGTTTCTTTAGGACTTTCTGATTGATAGCTTCTGGTGTGTTGTGTAGAAATGTAGCTGGTGGTAATAGTGTTTCCAGGACCAGATTCTCATTCACTCCATGCTGGATCAGTAAAATATGAAGAGAGCTCCTAGCTCATCTTTAATGTCTTCTGCTTTGAGTGTGAATGTGTTAGCAAACAAATCTAGTGAAAACTCTCAAGAGTAATATATTTTTTACTTTTATTGATACTCTATCATCTGATTCTTGTTCATATATGCTCTGCAATGCATAGCTGACAAAACCATGAATTATTGTGAATAATCACAGTGCAAATACATCACTTGAGAATTCTTGATGAAACGTAGTCGCCTTGGACTCGGAGAGTGTTTCTCAGTTAAAAAAAATAAAAAAAGAAAAAAGATCTGTTATCTCATTTTACACATAAAAGCCTAAGTGATAAGTGTTCTTAAAAATAACTCTGTCAATCAGTGTTGTTTGTCCAGATGGAATTCTGTTTTCCTTTCAAGGTTTTCCGCGTGTGTCCGAATCACTGTTGGAGAAAAAGCCAGCAATGCTGTGTGTAGATGACTAACACAAGGACATGGTTTTTTAATAACTAGTCAAAGAGGATCAAAGAATGCACGGTAAGTTACATAGAATTGATATTGATCAACAAGGTTTTCTTGAGGCACAACAAGACTTTCAGCTGTACCACATATACCAGGCATCAGATTCACTTTGTACATGTGTTGGGGAAGAAGAAAAAATAAAAACAAAAGGAATACAGAAGAAAAAACAACTGGATGATTCAAGTTGTGTTGAGGCAAACCTACAATGCATCTACCTATTTTTTTTTCTTTTTTTTTCTGTTATTTTGGGCAATGCTTTGAAGCACAAATGCTGGACAAGGAAGGCTTGGCATCATATAGGAAGGGTAAAAAAAGAAAAAACCAAAACAGTCTGTGGTTTTATTAGGCTGCAAATACATTCTTAACTTTCGCACTGAATATTGCCAGTTTTTATCTATTACATATGTATGCACTACTGCTATGTATATAATACTGCTATACATATATTTACATAACATACACAGAAACAGGAGGAAAACTGCTCTCCACAGTGTTTTCTGTGCCTTTCACGTGATCCTTGGGCCAGTCTTTTGGCATATGAGGATGAGATTTGAGAACATGGCTCCTGTGATGTTAGAGGGTAGAAGCCAAAACTTGGTGGTTCTTTCTAACAATTTTCATGCAGATTTGCTTTATTCAGAGATTAATCTCTTTGTTGAACAAATGAGACTGGCAATCCATTCACTTAATGCCCCTTGACTGATTATAGCCAGATTACTTACAGTTCCTTACTTAAATTTGGCTAGACTCCCTTCTAATCCCAGGACAGGATGGAGAGTCATATTCCACTCACTTTTTCCTTCACCTTCACTAATTCAGCCATGTCCTTCTGTAGTTTGTCCAGCTAAACATGGCTTTGTTCCTTTTCTCTTCTTTACTATATTTCAATCACTTTCAGCTCCTATTCTTGCTTTGTGTGTTTCCTTCATTATAAACTATACCAAGGTGTCAAATATAGCTTCCAGAATTAGTATGGCTTTTCCCTCTCCGAAGTATCTAGATGCAACCCTCTCTGTGCCAACTCCAAAGCATTTCATTACAGGTATTTATATAACTAAGGGTATTTATATAAGACATTACTGCGTGTAAATCGTGTAGAATGTAAGTAGCATGGCGAAGATACCTTACAAAAACCCATCTTTCGTCCAGATGTAATCCTTTGTTGCAATAAACTATCCTGATCATCACAGTGGGATGGATAGCTTGAGTAAAATCAGTGTATTTTAGCCTTGGCAGGAGGGGTAGGCAGGAAAAGAGCTCACCATCCTCATTTTTAGCACATTTACTTGTAATCTGAGATAAAAATGCATGCTTCTCAGCATGTTGAAGACTTAATTTTAATAACTGATGTTTACTTAATGCTTGTAAGTGCAGCTTCTGAAGAGATTGGCAGTTTATAATGTGCCAGCACTCCCAGCTGTTATTCAAATAAGAAGGGAAAATAAGAAATTAAGGCTGAGAAAACTACTTATCCACATGATAGCACATGGGGTATAAACTTGACTGTAAAAGACCAGTGCTTACAACACAAACATTTTCTCATTTTCTCAAATATGAAACACATTTTCAGGTATAGCTGCTTGTTAAATTGGGCCTAGGAGGCTTTCACAGTAAAGTATATTTGTCTAATACCCATTTACTAATATTTGTACCTATTTGTAATGTATGTCTATCGTTCTTTTGTAGAAAATCTGAGCAGAATTGATTGATCCGTATTGGCCTCATTTTGTCTAAGACAGAATTCACATGGTATTATTCAGGTCCTCACAAAAAATGCAGAACCAAATGGTATAATCAAATTCTATGGAAGAATTATGTTATTTTTATTACAATTATTTGGAGGGATGAAGAAATGGTATCAAGATGTTATTCAAGAAGGCATTCATCAAGGCCTTTTGTGCCCCTGCTTGAGGTTTTTTGCTCTCAATCATTTTGCTGTTCCCACATCTATCTCCAATTGCTTTCAAAGAAAAAAGCAAGTTTCAGTTACCTTCTCTGTTGGATAGATAAATAAAGGCACAATGTCCTAAAAATGGTTCATTTTGTCTCACACTGCAGGTCAGCTGCAAAATCAGGAGCAGAACCAGGGACACATGGCTGCCAATCAGTATGTTCATCAACCACCCTTCCTGCCATGTGTAGTGCTGTGTTATTCTTTGTGAATCTCAACAGCAACATTTAAAACAACTGAGTATTTTGGGGCAGGGGGTTTAGTTCCAGCTATGGGTGTGTGAGTCTTGGTACACTGTGGAATAGCAAATGGACAGTTATCAACCCAAATGAGCACTGTGCACTCACAGCATCCATCTAGAGTGTTTCATTCAGATGCCTCTGAGTGATGATGATATTTGAAGCTGTCAGTGAAGGAAGATTGTTTGCTAGCCACCAAAAAAACAGGTCTTATTTAACCTAGGTGATGGCACAGCATTGTTATCCAAGGCATTTGGTGCACTTCACTATTTCTGCTTCTGCAGGGTGGTTATTGCCAGTCTGAGAAGGGCAGGGGGCCACCCAAGAGTCTGTAAGTCTCCACCATAGATCAAGGTAATTACAACATAAATAATGGGAAATTCAACTCAGGGTATTCAAAATATGTGCATGCTCTTATGGGCAGAGGGAAGAAATAGGGAAAGGTATATGGATGAGTGTAGCCCAGTTATTGTAGAACAGGCAATGCCTGCCATCTACATTTCTTTCTTCCCTCAGGATCCCCTTTCCCCTTTTCCCTTCATGGTGGTAGTGAAGCAAATATGAAAAAAGTCACATTATTCAATATGAGTTTTCCACACTTCTAATAGTATGAACATATGGATGTAGTAAAAGCAATTTGCATTAACTCTTATAAGTCAAGCTTGTCACTGGCTTCTTGTAACAAAATAAATAATGAACAATAATGAACAAAATTTGTTTTGGTTTAGACATTTCACTGGAGCTATAACCATGAAATGAAAAAATATTTTTATACTGTCTCGTTAGTTTTCTTTTTTTCTTTTCATAAAATAAAGTGCAAGCAATAGGCTTTTCTGTTCCAAAGTGCTCATTATTTTTTGGTGTTTCAGTTTCTGCAGTTCTCTAAAAGCATTTCTGATAGTATAGTTATCCAGGCATTTTCATTCTAGTGGTGTATTATACATAAGTTAACCTTAAATATCGCTAGGTGCGTTTTCAGAGTTCTAACTAGGCACAATTTCTTTGACTTAACACTTCCTCATTTAAAATCTTCCTTATGGAGGTAAATTCTAACCCTTGGCTTCTGACATCATTTTCTACAAAACCAATACTTCCTATTTTCAAATAAGTATTTTATCTTTTCAGTTAATGATTTATTTTTCCAGTGGAAAAGCTCTAGTATATGTCAATTTGAATTTTGAATTAATAATATGTACTTTCTTAATTTCTATCTGTATTGTAAAACGTGGTGAATAATTTTCCTATCTGTGAACTTCCAATCCCATCTTATTTGTGTGGATTCTGAAGACAAGGAAGGGAAGATTACAGGAAACTGCTTTTAATCTGTAAATATTGGTCCAGGGTCTGCAATGAAATATATATGCCCCAGGTGATTCTGGCTCTTAAAGGAGATTACCTACCTGTTCAGCTGGGACTAATTGCAGTCTGTAGCAGCAAGAGAGAGAAAAAAATCAGGAGACCAGATGGCTTGGAGAAGTGCAAGGGATTTTCTTCTAGCAACAGGTTTCAGAGGGGTTCCTCAGTGATCTGGGGAAAATTACCATGGCGTAGGAGAACCAAAAACTCCTCGTGAGAGAGACCGTGTATGAAATAGAAAGTATTTCTCAAGGCTTTGACCTGTTTTTTTTAAGGTGGAGTGATTACATTCAGGCACTCCTAACAACCAGCTTTGGAAATGGATAAAGGTGGGAGAGTGCTCTTGAACTTGCAGAGGCTTCTGATGTCTCTTCTCACCAAATGTTTTGCTGCTGGGGAGAAGGACACTGCTGAGGTGTGAGTAACTGGTGGAGTGCTAAATATCTGTGTGCCAGTTGCCAGTCTGGATGGGAAAGTGGGTTGGTTGGCAAAGGCTGAGCCTAGGTGACCCTCTCTGTTTATTAGCATGTGAAAATCTTTGCAGATGTCCAGAGCAAAACACATGAGCTCATTAAAACTAGGCTGGCAGTTCACTGTGTGTATTCTGGTTTCATCTTTGTGTTTAACTGGTTCTTTCTTTGTGTGTTCCTTCTCTGCTCCATTTTGGCTTATGCAGGCTTATAGCCAGGTAATTGTTGTTAAATTTGCTGGTGCTTTGCTTGCTCTTGAGTAAATACAAGAACTGAGTGCTGCAGCATCATAGGAATTTCACCAAATCAATGTGTTGCAAATGGCAGACAACACTGAAGAGTAAGTTTCACTTTGTTGGAGACTTGTATCTCTGAAATGTTAGATTTACACGTGTTGCAAAAATAGATCTGTAGTGTGATCACATTTGAATTTCATATTTCTAAGTGCAACATGCAAATGGAAAAAAGTGTTTCTGAAAAAAAAAACCAGAAAAAAATCTGACCTTAGGTAAAAAAAGCTTCAGTACTGAACTGTAGTAAACTGCCTTGGCTCTATAGAATATAGGATCTGTTCTATGACACTGCAGGGTGTGAATTGATAAGACTAGCTTAAAAAAATATTAGGAATTTGCTGACAGCTCCTACTCATCAAGTTGTCTGTTGTCCATGACATCAAATCTTCATAGCAATGCCCTGCAGTTTGAAAATTGAAAGTAGCTGTAAATTTGCAGGGGTTTCTTTTTTTATATATTATTTTAATATGTATGTGGTGTTACAGGAAATGCTGTAAAGAGATTTCAGAATTTCTGGGATGATCATAGGATGGTTTACTTAAAATGCTGAAAGTAAATCTGAAATATTTTAGTTGGGTTTAATTTGTTCTAATGGGAATAGGAGGTGAGGTTGGGTTTTGTAATTTGTTTCAGGTGCATTGCATCGCACAGAATTTCATGCAGCATTTAATCAACTCTTCAAGTTTGAGAGGATTATGCTTTTAGTTTTGCATCGTCAGTAAGGTGAGGTTTAGTGGCAGAAGTGGAAAGATACATGTGTTTATCTGTACAGTCATTTAGCCAATGATCAATAAACGTCTGACGATAAATCAATATGAATGTAATCTCCAATCTGTGGACTTCGAAGAACAATCTCCTGAGCGTTCCTACCACAAAAATCTATATTCACTCCTGTCTTCATTCTGGCTGATTTATGCTCTGATGCTGTTTGCTTTCAAGGACCTCCATTTCTCTAAGTGCTGCCTGGTAGGTAAGCAACAATCCATCAGCCCACTACTAATATCAAGGAGGCTTATATTTAATTACAGATAACAGGCCCAGTGGGACGAGAACAAAGTAACCAATCACTGAGATTTGATATAGTAAAATATAAAAAGAGAGCGAAGACATAAAATGTGAAGGACCTTTATATAAAAGAAATAGGTGTTCTGATGTTATGTTCAAACCATATGGAATGTGAGAATGAATTATATGGTAGATTCTATTTGCAGTCGGATTTAATTCTTTTCACATAAGAAGTGCCCTTGGTAAACAAAGGAAAAACTATTGTAAATGACCAAATGTGCCTGTGATTACCTAAATTTGGTACTGTCTTAATTATGTGTGTGTAGAGAATGCATATGTGTTAGCTCTGTTTCTAAACATAAATGTGCTTTTCCATCTTACTGCTAGACAAAAGTAATACAGCTAATCTTCCTTAATATATGAAATGTTTTACAATCCCTTCTTCCTGCACATTAAAAGCAATGTAGGTTCCCCATAACAAGGGTAACACACTGTACTTCCTAAATACAATTTCTTACAATATTTGCAGATGTTAGAGCTATTTCTTTTTTTTCATACAGACTTGCAAAAATAGCCTTACCAATCCAGCTGATGCCTTTATTCAAAGTAGCACATGAGGGAACCTGTATGGGCTGACCAGTGTGGCGAGCTACAGGTGATAAATATGAGAGGTTTGTGTGGTGCTTTAAACACACAAACATTCTGAATAGCCTAATGTTGTTAGGAAACTAGTTTAATAGAAACCCAAGCAAACAATGTCACATCTGTTTGAAAATTCACTTTATCTGAATCTCATGTTAATCCATTAATTATTCTGAGCTGATGAGAATAATTTTTTAGGAGAGGCCCATTTTATAAAATTCCTGCCTAGTTCTAGTCCCAAGTCCTTGCACAGCAGTCAGACTAGGTATAAATAAGAAACTGCTTGAAATGAGCATGCACAACTGTCATAGCTGAAACTTCTAAGATGAAGTGGGCAAACCTTCATTAGTTAGATGCAGATAAAGGAGCCAACAGATGGAAAAGGCGGGGTAAAAAAAATGAAAGAAAAGGCAAGCAGACTGCAGTCGATATGAAGAAAAGGGAAAATGCCAATGAATATGTGTGAGCCCATGATGCAGCTAAAATGTGTATATCTCAGCAACTATATACATGAAGACAGTTGCTAATCACTGTCTTGCTTTTGTTGAAGTAATCTGAAACTGTGCCCTTTGGCTTCTGAAAAGACAACCCCAAACTGAGGCTCTTGGAGGATACTTTATCTGCAAAACTGAATCTGCATGCCTGTGTAAAGGGATTATTGCTAAAGCATCTTTGAAATATCAGTGAAAGCATTAATCAGGGAAAGACATTCTTGTGAATTTAATGTAGCTGTCACTGGATTTGTACCTGTTAAGGCTTTTATTTTGTTTTAACACAATATTTATAAAGTTAGCCTAAGGTTTTGAGCTCTCTGAGAAGTTTTGTGTTGTGCTTCGTGTGTGTTGAATTCGCTATTCACACAGTGTCTGGAAGTTTTTTTAAACATGTACTGTGTTTTTAAATGAAAATTAGCTTGGTGGAATGGGGATTTGAGAAACCTGGTCTAGAGGAAACCAGACCTCTGGCTAGTCCCTGCCCATGGCATGGGACTTGGAACTAGGTAGCCTTTAAGGTGCCTTCCTACCCAAACCATTCTGTAATCCTATGATTGTAAAATAAGGAACTTTTATGAATATGCACTAAGTTAAAAAAAATTATAAGCAAACAGTTGTGTAAATCAGGTTGTGCAAAGATTAGGAGGGAAGAATATGGGCTTGCTTTAATCTCTTTAGATTTGCTTCTTACAACTCTGTAACTTGGCATAGTACTGCTGATATATGCCACGTCTAGAAAATTACCCAGATCTCTGTAATGAAATAGTTGTAAAGTATTGTAAAAAATTGTAAAGGCTTCTGTAAAGTAGTGATTGAGGGGGCCAGAAAGAACGACCTGAAACTTCTTTAAAATGTTCTATGTTTTGCTGATAATAAATGAGATGTGAGATTCAGCCAGCATGTGAACTGAGTGTCCTGACTCTGCAAGAAGGAAGAGTGAGTGATTCTGTCTTAGTCAGCTAAAAATGTATTATATTAGGGTTTAGTAAAACCCTTAAGGATGTTTATAAAACACTCTATATTTTCCAGGCTCCTTTGTGCTCAGCCTCTGGCTGTGGAGAGAAACTCATGAAATTTTTCCTTTGTTTGCAGATGATACTATTTTTTATAGAAATATTTTTTTCCGTTGAATTTTTCAGCAGAGGCAGGGAAATTTGATAATTTTCACTCAAAATAGTTTCTTTTATTTCATATTCAGGTCATGATTTCTATCAGCTAAATTAAGAGAATGTGTAAGCATCTCTGCTAGGTTTACAGGACCTCCATTTGGGTAAATTCCTCATTGTTTTCAGGGCTTGAATATTGATGGCATGATCAGTAGGTGTCCAGAGAGGAGTATTATGCACTTTGGCATTACTTTTACATGCTAGATGATCTGCTGGTGTTGCAGGCACCAGAAGGGTCTATAAGTGGGCAGCTGTGTACAAGAAACATGAATACCTGGAGTTCTGGGTAGCCCATAACTGAGAGGGTAAATTATTGTTTGGAGCATGTCAGTGTTTCAGCAACCAGGGCTGGGATAATGATCTCCAAGAGAAACAACGTTTGAGGTGGAGGGGGTGGGAGGACGCAGGTGAGGGGGAGAATGAGAGGCAGAGCAGTTTGCACTCCTTAGCTGGCAAACATCACGTGAACAGACCTTAGTTTCAATTGATAATTAGAATTTACAGGGTTTTTTACATGTTATATTCTTAGACAGTCTGAGAGAGTAGGTTATCACTCGTGCTTGGTCAAGACTCACTGAGAAATTGTAGAGGGAAATCTGAATGCAGTTCTGCTGTCAATGGCACTTGATGTACAGGGTGTTAATCTTCCTTTTTTTTTAAGCACTGTTGTTATGAGACAGTAATAGAAGTGTTTTAGCTGTTCATATTTACAAGAAATACAGGAGTTAGTAGCTGCATGATGTGATCAACTTCACTAAAACCTTAAACCACAGGATAATCAGGAAAACTTTCAAATAAGCTTAAAGCCCTGAAATTGTGATGCATATGTTTACTAATAACACGAAATATTTTTTAAATTGACATATCTTTAATAAGGGTTTATATATGTTTGTCAGAAAAGGCCTCCATGCACCTACTTCTTTTCCTTCCTCCTCTGTAGTAGCCAAGAAACCCATCACTGACTTGTCATTCATTTTTCATATGTCTTAAATATATTGTAGATTTCTCTGTTTTTATGTAGACTGCAAATTTGTTGACTGTTTTCTGTTTCAACTCAATATTCTTAAAAACAAACAAACCCCCTCAGATGTAATGATATATCAGGAGAGGGAGTTTCTGTCAAGATATAATAATATGCAAGTAATTTAATCATCTTGGTTGCTTTCAATCTGAAAGATTGAATTATGTCGACTTCTATATTGGCAGGCATACAAGCAAACAAAAATAGTTATCTAAATTTCCTATTACAGAGAGCAATAAAAATTCCATTTGGTGTACAGGCAATTAGATCTTGGATACATTCTAAATGTTGTACTTTAATGATGTGTGCATATACACAAATTCATTTAATTTGCCCTAAAAAAAAAAAAATTCCTTGGGTATGGAGTTGCTGCCTCCAACATACACAAGCAGAATGCACTGTTTGAGTGCCAAATAAAAGTGTGTTTTCTTAGCTTCAGGTAATCTCAAAGGTTTAGACACCTGAGTCTCAGATACTAGGAAAGGAGTTGGGAACAAGTGAGACTAACTAGTTGACTAACAGCATGAAGGATGATTTATGAATAATTATTCTAAATTGTCAGTTTGTTTAACCAGTGTAGAGAATATTCACAAGGTGTGACAAGACGTGGCTTGTCAATGTGAAAAATAACATGACAAATAGAAAGTAAGCAGGAGAGATGCCAAGTGTCACCTTTCAATTACAAATACACATATGATGCAGGGAACAGGTAGGACTCTCATCTAATTCTCAGTATGTAGGTAATTATAAAAAATGGTATTCGTACAATGGTTTTACTAAAATTCAGAAGCCCCTCAGAACTCTGGGAATATTCTAGTTTGGAGCTGGTGTTGTAACAAGTAAGGACCATTTCTCTTCGTTGTAATAATTAAGATAAAAACCCAGTCTTAAATCCTGTTAGTTCTATGTTGTATTTTCTTCTAGATCTTGCTCTTGAGGATGTTGATGAGATACAGCCACAGAGTAAATGATGGCTTCATATTACTATTAAAATGTTAAATGCTCATTTAATTACATTATTATTGCACCTCTTTATAAGTGTGGAGAGTTATTACCTCAGTCAGACTTATGAGCAGATTAATGACTGAGGCTTTGGAAACTTCAGGAGAAGTGGAGGAATGGAGGTGTGAACATGGGAAGGGTGAGCTGCTTCAGAGGGAACTGCTCCTGTCCCTGCTGTTGCCCACTAATACCTAGTAACTGCCTTACCTTTCAAGGTAAAGGAAAATACTCTTGGGCAGGAAGCAAATTTGATGTCAGTCTGTTTGGCACCTGAGAACAACTTCATCTGTCACAACCTGCTGCCTGTCATCACTGCTGGTGACTGTGAGATCAAAGCCTGGTCTGGCAGAAAATGAATTAACCTGAGGCTGGTCTAGCAAATGAAAGAAATATTAAAGCTTAATTCAGAGTTGGTGGCAACAAATATCCTTCCAGTACTAACCAGTGCTCTTTATCTACAGTTTCCTTACTGTTTTCCAAGGTTTTCTATGTTTCCTTGAGAGCTGAAGCCTGTCATCTAGCGTCCATGTTTACTTGTTACCAGAGACTGAAATACTGACAAGAACCTCGCAACTAAATCCTTAGAAATTTCTTGTGAGGAAAAAAACTAACTTAGAAACTTGTATTCATTTTAGTCCCACTGAATGTTTTTTCTACTGCAAAATTTTTCTGGCTCATCATGCTTGAAATTCTAATCTCTGGAGCCTCACCTTTTAGCTTTAGCATGAGCATGAGGCAGAAATCAGAGTAAATTGAGCCAGAGTGTGCAGGCACACAGCAGAGGTGTCTGGGGCCTGGGCAGGATTGTCACTGTGCCTCTGCAGGGATGAGGAGGACACAGACATTCCTGAACTGAGGTGGTTTCTAAGATGCTCAGGGACATGCAGGAAAGAGGTGCTGTTCTTGTGTGTTTAGAGCAAACTTGTGGTTTCTGCTCTTCTTCTGCAACGTGATTATGGGTCCAAGGGGGAACACAAGCAGTGGCCACCCCTTCTCAGGTCTTTTGCTGAACAATTGGCTGGATGATGGTAGATGGGAAGAAGGAGGAGATGAGATTCCTTGAGATATTTCAGTTCCCTGCATTCGTGACTTGATCACTTTGCATGGTGTGTTTGTCTCCTTTTTCCCTTAACCTGCACGAGTGACAATATGTTCTATCTTCTTTTTAAATGAAAATTCCACTCCTCCCACCTGAAAATTCCTTGTTATTACAAGACCTAAGGCAAAGTCTAAAGGATTGCTAAAGCTGAGCTGTTCTTCAGCCCAAAAGAGGTATCTCAAAGTTAAGGCTGATGCAAATAAACAAGGTAGGGAAAGAATGCTGCTTTTGGCTTGTGCCTATTCTGTCAAAGGCATCATCATACACTGAGGTTGTCAAACTGGCTCTTTTTTTGACTTTTTTAGTCTATAGTTTACACTAAAAACAAGTCTGTTTCAGTTGTCTAAAATAAATAAATAAGGAAGTTGGAGCACAACACAAAGCATGCAGTGCATGCAACTAACCAAACCTCAGTATTACAGTCTGCTTGAATCCAATGAACTTCAAAGAGAATAGGAAAACATTCCCATTTTTATTCTTTTTTATTTTGGGTAAGCAGGTGGGAGGTTAAGTATTCTATTTCTTTAGTAGCTTTGAGGGAAAAAGGGGAAGATTCAATAATTCAATAGAGGGGTACACAAAGAAACAATTGCTCTTTGCCATCTTTCCCATCTAAAACCCTCCTGGTTTTAGGAGGCCCAGACAGAGAGTGATGCTGTGACTTTACTGTTTATGGTGCCACCTCTGGGTACAGAGGCTGATATAGAGAAAGCAAATGTCTCTTTTAAAACTTGGGCCTGGAAAGCATTTGCAGTCTGAAAGAGCTGTTGTTACCATGCTGGGAAGCCTTAGGCCTTCCAAACTCTAGGATTATTGTCTCCATTTGATTTTTGTAGAGGTGACCTAGTTAGGCCAGGAAGCCCTGAATTTAATGTACAAGGGAAAGCTTTCCTGCTGGCTTTTCCACATGAGATGAGCGTGGGTAGTTCCTCGCATCAGTGTGTCTTGTTTTCTGCTGACTTTCATCAAGCCACAGCACAGGGCTCCTGTCAGGATTTTCTCTGCTCTCCTAAGCTGGAGGAGCTCTCAAACCAGCCCTGTGTCACATGAAGATTTTCTTGTTATTCTGTCAGCTGATGGAGAACACCCAAGTTCAAAGGAGGAACTGCTGGTCAGCCTCTGCATGTGGGGCTTGGCCTGTTTATAAAGGTTTTCAGCATTCTTCTTCATTCCAGGTAGTTTCTTAAAAAGACAAAGGAAAACAATCCAGGAAAAACAGCAGATAAAGATAGCCTCTCTGTGTTATAATACACAATCTTTTAAGAATCATACTCAAAAATACTTTATTCAGTAGACAAATAAATGACACAAATGCTGAAAAGAAAAAGGATATGAAGGCAGCAGAGGTAAAAATGTACATGGTCTCCCAGAGTTTCATTACACAGTTCTCCATAGATGAGCTATTAATTAACAAACAGGTTGGGGAGAAACTTAGTTTATTCATTAGTTATATTGAATTATATTTACTTCAATTTAAGTCTCAATGACCAGCCAAGGCATGATGGAAAATCTTTCATTTAAAAAAAAAAAAAAAAAAANNAAAAAAAAAAAAAAAAAAAGAAGGTTGCTCAGCCAAAAACATTATTTTTCCTGAAAAGTGAGTTTTAAACATTCTTTGTAGAGTCTTAAATTTTTAAAATTTTCTTTTATAGTAGCAGTTTATTAACTTGTTTGAATGAAAACAATGAAATAAAGCAGGGAAACCAAGCAGCACTAGACGTTTTTCCTAATGATTTCTCTCTAGAGTGGTGTGCTTTTTGTAGAAAGGAGCACATTTCCTGCTCAGGAAAAAACAATATTTTCTGCTCTTGCATCAGTACAGTGTTCCTTTGCAGCTGTTCCTGTTTCCCTGTGGGGAATGCAATAAGCTGCAATTAAATGCAGGTGCTTGGAAGTAGGAGTGCCCTTGCTCTGTTTAACAATCTGAGGCAACAAACATAAGAACCAGAGAGACAGGAACCTACCTTCTGTTTAATGGGGCATGAACACTTTTTCATGGCACCAAAATAAGTGTCTATCTTTTGTTAGAAGTACCTTTCTGGTTTTCCCGTGGTGAAAACACAGAGGCCTTCCTCTTGTATATTAGTTCACTGCTAGGAGAGAAAAACTAAACAACACCATATGCTGTGAGGAGAAAACAGCAGTTGCTAGGCAGAGGAAAATCTCCTGCCTATGTAGCCTAACACCACTCATTTGTGTTTCCTCTAAGGTGGGGAAGGAGGGAGAAATATCCTCCCTCATGGTTTATTTATTTTTTTCTTTTGCTCCATATGACATAGCTGAGGAGGGGTAATATGCAGGTGCCTCTTACACTAGAATGCAGGTTGTTTTATCTTTGTGTTGGGGAGATATCTGGGTACAAATAATTGGAACAAAGCATGGCCAGGAATGGGGAGTGACTTACTCTGGACTTCTGTAAGAGCTGGGAGTCCCAGTACCCTAGAAAAGTAAGAGCTGCTGTTTGGAGTGAGGTGGGTGAGGGCAGCTACACTGACAACTGGACAGAGATGAATTGTTCCTCCAAACTCAATCTCACAGACAGGTGTTCCAGTGAAGTCCCATAGCATCTTGCCCTGACCAAATAGTCGGGTTTGTTCCTACAGTGCAGGCCCCAGCCTGCCTTCTATCCACTAATGCTGGACTTCACTAATAGTCTGACAAAGGTGTAACATGTCATTTTATGTTGGAACCTCTGTGATCTGCTCTCCCTTCAATAAACTTAATTTCTCTACCTACCCAGGTGCTGTAAGCTTGCCCATGACCACAAGATGCACATCCCTGCACTACAACTGAGGTAGGTGGTTCTGACTGTCCATGATTGGTGCCAAGCCAAAAAAACATCATTTGTTGCAGTATCCCTTATGCCCTAGACTTCTGTCAAGCTTTGTTGCAATGTATCAGCATTTAATGGGAAGATGCTATGAGCTTATTTACTTTTTATATTATAATTATTATATATGCCATGATCAATTAAGAAAATATGCTTGTGGAAAAGCAGAATGTCTGTATCTGAAGGCTCTTTCCTCACCAAGTGCTGGGAATGTAGCCCTTTTGGTAAAAAGGTGTGTAGTACTGTGGAGCTTGTAAAGTGCTGTGGAAGCCAAGATCATATTTGCATGCAGCTGAAAGGTTGCCTGTAACGAGACATCCTGATGCAATTTTATAGGGTAGAATTGCTAAGTAGGATATGAGCTATGCCTCAGTTTCAAAGGCAATTCTTTCTAGTCACTGGTGAGATTTACTGAGCAGATTTACTGTAGGTCTTCAAGCAAGCATTGAAGCAAATTTTTATTTCCTGACAAACAAAACTGAGAATGCAGTCTTTAAGGTCTTTCAGGCTTAGTATTTTTTTTTTTTTTATCCTTGAAAGTTCAGGTTTTGGGGATGCTTTCAGCCTATTGAACATATATGGTGATAATGTTTTACTGTAGATGAGATTGTAAGTAATGTCTGTTGGCTCAAAATCAAATGCACACATGTTAGATCTTGATGGTTGGTAGGTTATGAGCTTGATGCCATTTGGGATTCAGTTGCCTAAATAGATAGAAGGCGTTGAGTATTCAAGAAATCACTGCAGAGCTGACAGATGAAACAAGGCACACATTTTGGAAAAGCAGGTGAAGGCAGCTGGGATGCTATTTGACAGTTAAAATGATGATAAGCACCTATGTTTTTACTGAATCCTACATATGATGCCTGAGTTGTAACTCTTATTTTAAGATCCCTTATTTTATATGGAACCAAAGATGATGATGTCTGTTGCACCAAGCAGGTTTGCTGATTGCACAAAAATTAGGTGAAGGCAGCCTGCCAATGAATTACTGTTTGGCAACAATACAATAAAACTTGTGGGGAGTTTTTGTCCTGTCTTTAAGTCACATGTCTTTTTAAAATTGATTAGACTAGATTGTTTCAAACTAATTGAGAGAATTTCCCCTGGACAGTGTAAGCATTTCCATACTGAAATTATTAATTGCAGTGGTTTTGGTAGCTGAAAAAAAAATTAGGTCGGTGTTTAGAGATTTATGGCATTATCATCTCTAATCTTATTCTTTTGCATTTGAAAAATAAGGTTATTATTGATTTTATGAGGTTGTGTTCTGGAAATATCCTTACTGATATTGACTGATTCAGTTAACTATCTGCTTTATGAAGTGCAGTTCAGACTCCAAATATCTTCTCATCCCATCACATTTTGTGTCAAAACTTACTTCACACAATCTGTATTTGTATCACAATGGGATGATTTTGGGGGCTGTCCTGTGCAGGGTCAGGAGCTAGACTTGATGATCCTTGTAGGTCCCTTCCAATTCAGGATATTCTATGACTGCAGGTTTTCCTTTTGTCGGGAAAGTTTATAGTGTAGCCAAGATTTCTTTCTTCATGATGTCTCTGTCTATAAAACTGTATTTTATAGGTAACATGAAAAAGGAGGAAAAGTTGTTTCTGCTACTAAGGTAATATAAATTTACAAGAGCATTTGCAAGAATATCCAAGTTCTACATAAATTTAGAAAATTTCATTTTCTTTTTTGCAGAGTAATGACTTTTTTTCCTTTTTTTCGGTGTTTCCTCTGTCTGGATTTAGTAACAGCTCAAATATAGTGAGAAATAAATTATGCTTTCAAGCATTGACTCTGGGCTTGACAGTGAACAGGCTCTTCTAAGGGTCAGTGAATCCTTCTGCAGAGTTTTCCTCATTAGGAGGAAAATTAAAATCTATCTTTGAAAATAATGAATGTAGGAGATGGAAAAGCAGATGTGTACCTTGGGAAGATGGGGACAAGGAAGCAACTGGAATAGCTGCATCTGTGCCAGGTGAGTTGGATTCTCTGCAGACTGCTCAGAGGTGGCTAGTGTTTGGAATATCTTGTTTTGGGGAGGGATAAGAGGGATTTCCTCTCCTCCAATACACATCTGGCCAGAATTTGCTCTCTTGCACTCAGCCATGCTGGCCAACAGAACAGGTGTCAGGCACTTTTGATTCCTGTGACTTCAAGGGGAGTAAATCTCACAATGCAATCTCTCAGTCTCTCTGGGAAAGGCATTTGTATGCCTGTGAAAGTTGGCAGCTGTAGTGGCTAAATATCTTTTTGTTCTTTTCCTGGAGGTTTTATCCTCAGGGTATGTGTATGGGAGTGTTTTTTAACAAGCTAATTAAACAGCAGTATTATCCTCTAACAGAGATTATCTAATTGGCTACCTATTTAATGGCCTACTTTGATATTTAAACTAATTCATACCTATAACAATACATACAGTGGAAATAAGGGCTGCTCATAATGAGAGACTTGTGGGAGGGATAGGCAAACATGAATTGTTAGGTGCCTTTTTCTCCTCTTTATCCTGTTGCCTATGACTTCAAGTAACACCTGAAATGTGAGAATAAAAATAGAACACAGCATTAGTTTGGCAATTTGGAAGTAAAAAATTCTTTATTTGTATATACCAGCACATGTGTGTTTTACTATTAAATGTCAGGAGGTTCTTTTGTTGGTTCACTCCCCACATGCTATACCACACAGCCCCACTCACCCCCTTGGCTAAAATAAGGAGGATTAAAACATGACTACAGCTTGAAAAAGCTCCTTCTTTTTTTTTTTTTTTTAATAGTGCTTTTTGAGTAAAACACATTTGCAATATTCAAAGCGAGTATTTCAAAAAGTGAATACCAATACATAATGAAATAGCTTTTCACGTAGGAGGTCTCAAGTATGAAAAAATTGATTGACTCCATGCCCCTAGCCTTCAGAGGTCAAAGTTATAAGCCAAGATAATATAACTCTTGAACAAGACTCCAGCAGAAAGTTGAAGAGACAAGAATGGCTGAATTAAATCTATAGGTTATGTTCAGGGTTGTGAGGCATTCAGTGAGTGTTATCACCTTTATCATTAATGTTTCAAGCAGGAGGTCAGAGGGGACCTGTGACCGGGAATTAAGGAACTCTCTCCTTTCCAGCACTGTGGAAAAAGGTTCTGCAATGTGTGTCTGTCATTCTCACCTACAGGCCTCCTTCCCTTCAGGTGCACATTTATAATGTGCACTGGGGGATGAGCCCCATACTGCTGGGCTCCTCTCTTGATTCTCATCAGGCAAAACTTGGTTTTGCTTAATTTCAACTTCAGGCATTTGCTTGTTTTTGGTGGCAGTAGAATGAAGAGAACTAAAGCCAGGTCATCAACAAAAATACTATTTCTGGGGCCTGCAGACAGTTGTTTGGATGGTGAAGCAGCCCAACAGCTGCAGATGGAGATTAAGTAGCTGCTGTGCCAGAAAGAGGAAGAAAGGCTAAAAACAGTTGTGGCAATGATGACTTAGGAAGAGGTCTTAGTACCAAGTGCTTTCAGGCAAAAATTGGAAATTTACTTTTTCATGTGGGTAATTACACAAAAGATTTTTCCTGCACAGCATCTCGATACCTCCCACATCACCCACATCTGCTCACTTGGACACTACTGTAGTTAAGATTATGCCCTAACTTTTTACTGAAGCTTAAATTCTTTATTCTGCTGCTCACAGTAGTTTTGGAATATCTACTGTGTATCTCTGAGGAGTAACAAGCAAACACATAAAAGGTCTCCAGTTGACGTTGTTAAGTTTTTGTGCTATGGTTTATTTATTTTTCCTTAAAACCTCTGTGCATTCATGGTGTTCTCTTCTCTTTTTTTTTTTTTTAATATGATGTGATGTGATTTTGATGTGAAAGTACCATGTAAAGGAAAAAAAATCATTCTTTGTTCCATCTCCTTTCCATCAAAATTTTCCACAAATCCCGTATCACACCCAAAGTGTCAAATATATTGAAATGAAAAATAATGGTATGATTACTTTAAATGTGCAGGTAAAATTGTACAAGAAGTACTTCTGCAATCAATATACCGATTTACCTGGAGAATAATGGTGCATTTTCCAAAGCTTTAAGAGGCATTTTCAGAGAAAAAAGGTCGTACAGAACCATACAGCCCTATGTACATGTCCCTGGTTTTAGGTTGAATCTAGAATAGTGATGTTTTTGTATGTCTTTTGAGCTTGGCCATTACCTTCATATCTTATATCTTCATATCATATCAGAAAATGCTGAAAAAGACAATATACAAATGATAGAAACTTAAATTCTCTGAACTACTCCAGGATGAATTTTCAAATTTAAATTATGACTTAAAACAGGCCAAATTCTTCCCAAGGGTATCTCCACTGAACTGTACTGATTTATGCCATAGATAAACATGACTGCAGGTATCTAACCTTTGATAGGGAATCAGTAGAACTGCTTTCAAAATCATCCTGCATAATGTACTGCTTTTGCCTTTAGGTTGGTGATTAAACCTTCAGTTCCTTTTCCCCTGCCTGATTCTGGACTGCTGTGAGATTTCCTTTCCAGTGCTATAATTAGCTAAGGAGACATATTTGGGAAGAGTGTGTTCTAATTACACAGAATCAGATGAAGAGATTGTGCAAGATCGGTGTTTGGACTTTCCAAGCTGAGCTTGTGCTTCTTGCTCCTGTCACAGAAGGGGTTTTTAATTGACTTTTGAAAAATGGTACCCCAATACCACAGGTGGCTTCAGGTCAGCCTGTTCCAGACAGATTGTGACAGAGGATCCAGAAAAATATGCAGAACCTATAGAAAGTCAAGCCTGTGGCCATAACTTTGGCCCGTTTTTCTACTTTGAGACCTGTGGAAAAGTGCTAGAAAACAACTTGTCTTGCCACTGGTTGGGTCCTGGCAGAGCTCTCCCCACTGAAATACAAAAGAAAAATCTCTTTATGGGATGCTGCAGATTCCTGGTGATGATTGCCTTTCTTGCTTTCTGTAATTCCTCACTTTTTCATTTCCTATCGTTCCTCTTTGTTCTCTTTCTTGATAGTAAATAAGAGTGAATTATCGTTTTGGTTTTCAACAGTTGACCACATTTGTGTCTTAATCTCACTCTGGGTATATTGAAACTCTCCCCCAGCCCAGTGTGTGGTTTAGGACATGTTCCTGGATTGGGAAAATCCCTTGTTTTGTTGTGGTGACTGAGACAAAGCTTTGTTCAGTCTGGTAGCTTTTGGCAAAATGATTGACTGCTGAGAGCTTGAGAAAGTCACATATGGGAGGATAGAAAGCACTGAAAATCCAAACCATGAAACTGTGTTAGTGCATTTGTTTCCCATCATGAGGTAGTAGATGTGGAACAATAAGAAGCTGCTGTCATGGTACTGCAGAAAGAAAGGCTCCAAAACATTTGTGTAAAATCAGAAAATATTGTGCTTTTCTCTTTTGCTAAGTAAAAAGAATATGCCTGTTTCCAGGCCATGTTAAGTTGTATCCTTTCCAAAGGGCTACTTTATTAGAAAAACAAAAATGGATTAATCTATACTGTAATATGAGATATTAAGAAGCTGTGCCTTAAATGGCAGAGGTTAATTGTGGTGATTATTGTAACCCTGGGTTTTTTGCTATGATGTAGCATTCTAACTGGCTTCTGTTCTTAATCCTTTGGAGTTCTGAGGTAATAAATCATACAGCCCTGCAGACCAGGGAATATGCGATGAAAATACCGAGAGATCTGTTTACACATGGAACATTGGAACAAAGAAATACTTAATTAGGTACCTTACATTTATAGTCTTGTAGTCCTTTATGCAGTCTTCAGAAATGCAACACTAACTTTAATACAGGGACATCAATAAAAAAGTGGCATAAAAGGATCAGTTGAGATATGCAGAAGTGAACTGTTGAAGCCGTAAGATATGGCCCTAGGCCATAAGATATGTTGGCTGATGATGGATTGTCATTGAGGTAGAGGTGCTTCATTAGAAATTCTTCTAAACACAAGGCACAAAAGAGCAGCCAGATGGGTTAACTTTGTCCAGTTGCCTTCAACTGGGTGAAGCTTGTGCTTCTTCACAACAATTGCATTGTTTGTGATCTCCAGTTGGTGTGAGGAATTTCTTCAGGCACGGGAATATATTGCATTATCATCTTTAGTTTTAATGAGTTTTCTGCTAATTGAAAAGTGATGGTGCAGTAGTTGACTAAGTTTTCTGCTTTCTAAGAGGCACGTTTTCATTACCTCAGTGCTATGGGCAGGGTAGATGTCACTATTTTAAGCTGTTTTGATTCACAAGGACTTTTGTACCATGACATTAATGATACTTTATAAAATGGAAATACATCACCTGCCACCTCACAAGACTGTATTTGTTTCTCCCACAGTTACACTGAATTAATAGCTCAGTCAATCAGTCTGAAAAAGAAATCCTTTGTCACATCCAAATAATTCATATCTAAAACTAGAAATTCTTTTTATTGGTGAATAAAAAATTCTGAACTTTCTCTGAGTATCATCACAGTATTACTGCTCCCATCATTCCCAGGAGGTACTCACCATTACACCTGATTTTATTTGGTGATTTCTTCTGACCAACACAATTTACATGTCCGTTCAGTTTTTCTCCCACAAAATTGTTACAAATTTTTACTTCTGAGACTCATCCTTGTGGGAATAATTGAACAACTTTCAGTCCAATGCAAATTACTGTTATTTTTCCTTAGCTGATGCTTTACACAGTTAGCAATTCTTGTACTACAACCTGTCTTTGACACCTGAACTCATCCTTTGTGTTGTAGGACAATGTAGGACATAGAGTAGTTTATTTGAGTTTATATTAAATTTATTTGAGTTTAGTAAATTTATCTTGTTTAATAAAACCATTCTTGCATTACTCTGGAACAATCTATTTTCAATAAACTTCAACACAAATTTGCCAAACTTCCATTAACTTATTTCTGCCATTTACACACAAGTTTTGAGGTATAATGTTTTGCTCAACTGAGATAAAACTAATGCTCTTTAATTTGCTTGCCTAGTGTTGTTTTTTTTTCTTTTCATTCTTAAAGCAAAATAGTTTTCCTGTTGTTTTATGTGGAAATTCTCCTGCTATTTTATGATCTAGTTCCCTTCTCAATATAATTTCCTTTAAGAACATTCCCTGATCCTTATTTGCTCAACTCTAATTTGTGAATTTTTTTTCTCATCTCAGGAAATAGATTCGCTGTCAGGAATTTCACCTGCCTGTCTTACCTTTGATCATCAGCAATGTCCTTGCCTCTGTATTAATTACAGAAGAGCATCTACCTGTTTTTGGATCATGCCTGGCATTATCTTTATTCTGTCATTCTTAGTGAATGCCTTAAGTTTGGGTCATTTTGAAGTTTACTTATTAGGCTTCCTAATAACTCCAGTACCTGTGTAAGGAAAGTTTGTACACTTCTTACGCAGCTCCTACCCTGCTTCACAGAGGAGTAAGTAGAAGAACTCTTTCAGCATTTCTCTTTCACTTTTGCCAAATTACGCTGCCTGCAGAGGAACTGGAGTGTGACAGAGGGGCAAAGAACAGCACTGGGTCCACTTGAAATAGAGACCTACAATCATCACTGCCCTTGCTAGATGCTGCTTACTGATACTAAAGTAGATGCTCTAAGGAAAAATAAGTGTGTTGAGAAAATTATATATAGCAAGAAATCATTAAAGAAATAGCAAAATATCTGAGAATATCTTGCCCATGCATGCAAATTCTCAGCAAATGGAACGTTAAAAAATAATGTTTGAAGTCATCAGTAACAGACTTAAAATTTAAACAACTAGTTGGCAAGAAAAAATTATGTAGAATCTATGCAAATCCCAATATCCTAAAGGACTCTCTCAAATATATGACAGAAAGGAAAAGCTTTTCAGTCTCTGTGAGGGTTAAAAAATGAGGATAATTTTGGAAGGTCGTGTAAAATAATGAATTCTCATATTGAAGTTGTAGAATTAATTATTTGGAGACTATATTCCAAGGGTAATCTGTCTTATTAATTCTACCAGCTTTCCTTTTTCTGTGTTTTATATAATTTACCTGTTCCCTGAAATGTAAATCCCTAAGAAGAGGAATACTTTGTTCACACCTTGGCAGCTGCAATTAAAATCATTGGTGTAATGAAACTAACCCAGTGTAGCAATGACTCCATGATAAAGTAAATGAGGTGACATCATTAGTATGAAGACCTCTGCTCCTCAGCACACCTTCATATCAGCCACTAAAGAGGATGTTTTCCACTTGTGTCCTTTTTTCATTGGTTGACTTTGGAGTGATCATGATTAGGGGTTTTTTTGGTTTTTTTTTTTTTTGCTGTTCAGTAAGGAAAAGAAACACTGTGGCTACAAAGAGTAGGAATGGCATTAAAAAGCCATAGGCATGCCATTCCATACTAAGGGTGTGCAAACTGAAAGCCAGTGTAAGAACAATTGGAAATTATATAAAGAGAAAAGAACTTGCATGTTCTCACTGCATTCCCCTATTTCTCAACTAGCCAGAAAGAGCAGGCGGAACTTTATCCTAAACTGATGCAATTTTACAAATCCTTCTGCCTGCTCAAACTCTTTTGGGCTCCCTTAACTCTAGACAGATGCATTTTTAAATCCCCTGTCTCCTTACCAGACTGGGAGCCCTGATGGCTTTAAAGGTGTAATATCATCTTCTGGTTGACAGAACCTGATCTGATCCCAGATGTCCCATGACTCTCACTTTTCTGCTATTAAGTTCACATAGATGCTACCACCACTATACTTACTTTCCCTACAAATCCAGCCAGCTGTCTGTCAATCTCAAATCTTAATGCATTTCTGTCTTTCTAGTGTTTGCTGCATACTACAAAACTCGCTTTCCAGAAAGCTGCCAACAGTTCCTGTTCTGAGAGAGATGGAAAACACAAATAACAGCAGGGTAAATAGATTATTCAAACATAACTTCCTCCTTTTTTGGTTGCTGCTTGCTGTCATCTGGAAAGGAATAAAATTTAAAGCACTGCTACAATTAGATACTGTTAAGATATTAATAAAAAGAAGTTAAAAAAATTGTGTAGATATTTTTAAGAAACATTTGGTATGTAAATTTCTAGAAACTGTAAGAAATCTAGAAATTGTAAATTAAGAGTCTGTATTTTACCAAGAATATATTAGTATTCTCTTCAACCCCACCTGAAAAAGAAAAAAAAAAAAATCAGGATACTGTGTCTTAAAACAGTATTATCTGCTTCCTAAGAATCTTGATAGATGCTCCAGAAGTTAGTTATACAACAAAACTGACAGTGCAGGTTTGAGCAAATTTTTTCTTGTGGGTTCAATAGTACTAACTGATACAGTGCTTTAATTTGCCTTGAAAGAACTATTTTTCAGCAGTTATTTCTAAAGATTTTTTTTAACTTCCTCCGTATACAGTTTACTTTCTTTTCCCTCTCCTCTTTATATCCCATCTTCCAAAATGGAATCATATCTTATCTGCAACAAAGATGGAGCTATTTTAATTAAAGAAATGGGTCTGAATAAGCACACTGAGCTTGGCATAGATCTGGGGAGGTATTTTCTATGCAGACATGCCCACATGGTGTGTGTTTGTATCCATGTGAGTGAGATGGCAGGAACAGACAAGTAGCTTCAAGCACAAGCCAGTCTGGCAAACCAGCCATGGGGTGAGGTAGAGTTTGTCTCCAAATTTGGGAAAAAATTAGCAACCAGATCTTCCTTTCCCTTTGTCAGTGTGTCTCTTGCTATGTTGAAATGGGAGAACCCATAGATATCTTGCCAGGTCTTACACCTTTCCACTAAATAGCTATCCATGGACTTCTGATTGCTAATTAAATTCACAGGCATCTATCATTTATCTCATGTTTTGAGGTCTTCATCGCCCTTTCGCTTGGCATCACAGCCGGACACCTGGGAAAAGATAAGATATAGAATTGGTTCATATTGAAAAGCTGGCTGTGCTGCTGATGTGATCTTATCACACAGTATTGACTGAGCACTTAGAAAGCAAAATTGCTGGCAGCTTCTGCACAGTTTACATACTTTTATATAGAACCTTATTGCTGGGCTGGAATACCCAAGCTGTATTTTGAAAAGGTGCTTCAGAAAACCATAAAGCAGCATTTTACCCAAGCAAATGAGTCCCTTGAACACCTCAGTGATGTTGACTGACAATTTTGCTCTTGACAACTCATGAAGATATCACTGTACCATAATGAAATGGGCATGCATCATCTTCTTTATTTTTGGACTGAAGTTTGAGTTTGTGTGTTAGGATAGTGTTCAGACAGTATTTGGCTCTGTAACACTAATATGCCTTTTGATTCCTTGATATAAAAATAAGAAGTATAATATATAATAAGCTAGTTTCTTGTAAGGAAAATCGTGTTACATTTTTTTGCTCTTAAAAACCTCTTAATGGTGTTTTATATCCTTTGTACTGCAACATTTTCAGTATATGGCAAAATTATTACTCTGCAGTAAAGAACAAACCTAAACTGTTGTCAGTAATTTGTGCATTGTTTTGGTAGATGTCCAGTTTTCCATCTTCAGCCAAAGGTAAACATCACTGTACTTCAACTCATCTTTCAAAACCAGCAATAATAAATCAGGTCCCATATTTAGAGTTGATTGTACCCTACCTTCAAAGCATAGGGCAGATGAAATTGTAGGGGCCAAAACAGTGAGTGCAGTTATGAATGCTGAAGCATCATTCCAAATATTTGTATATCAAGCAGGGCAAATTGGTCCTCACTAGGTTAAATCTGTACTCGGCAGATATAACATATTTTTTAATACTTTTAAGGTGGTATTTTGGGCTTTTTTTTAGGGTGGGGTGTGCTGGGGGAGAGGCAGGAGTTTTTTCTGCCCCCTTGTCAAGTTGAAGGCTGTCAAGGAGCGAGGTCTCCACTGGCAATATGGAAAGCTGTGGAGAATGCACATGCCGACATGAAATATCAAAAGACTGCACGATGCTCTCTGATCTTGACTTCACAAGACAGCTAGGAAAGCACTTTTTTCACTTTAGTTTTACTCAGTCAGAAAGTATTTGCCAGTGTGGCAGCGCAGTACAGGAAAAGGACCTTATTAATTCAGGCATCTAGTTTAAAGAGAGGTAGACTCTAATATGTATGTGATATAATGACCACTCGCACTGCTCCTGAAGTGTTACCCTTGAGCAACAGAAATTAAAATTCATCAATGCGGAAGAAAGTGTGTCACAATGGAAATCAGATATCTGAACCTAGTGGGATAGTGAGACCAGTTTGGAAAAGACATCTATTTCATTATTTCTCTGCCTTCATAATTCTCTTACATCTTTTATGAGGGCTCATAAATGAATTCAGAAATAGATTTTGAGACAGACAGACTGTCATCCTCCCTCCACCTCAATCTTGCAAACCACAGGCTGTCTGGGAGTTGGACTGCTTTTTACTTGAGGAGGTAGAAATTGATAAGATTTAGATCAACCAGAAGAATAAGGAGAGTTTCTGGAGGGGGAACACCCAAATCCTCAAAGGGCCACTTACTGCCAGCATGAATCCAGGAAAATTTTTTCATGCTCAGAGCAGGCTGGTAATGTATTATATTTCCATAGTGCTTGAATAAGTAGGAAAGGAATTGATTGCACAGTTTTTTACTTCTCTATTTGCTTAAAACAGAACATTTTCGAATAAATTGTTCCCTGAACCATCTATTTGTATACATCTGTGGGTACATAACTGTATTTCAGCTTCAGGAAGCACCAGAGGGGGGTAAATAATGTGCTCTGTAGCCAAGTTGGCAAATGTTAAGCATCCCTTAAGCTGTATTATGGCTTGGCTTGTATGTCTGCAGTCAGGACTGTGGAGCAACATCTGTGCAGCTGCTTCTTTTTCTTAACAGCCGCGGAAGTTTGTGCTGGGCGGAATGGGTGGCTGATCTCTTGACTCCAGCGTAATCGGTAAGATAAAGAAATTCCTCTAATTGTTGTGGTTTGCTGCTTGCATCCTGCTCTCTGTCTTCCTGCATTGAAAATGTTGGAATTGGTGCATCACTGGCAACCAGAGGTGAGAGCAGGTGAGAAGCAGCAGCCGTGTGGCACAGGGCAGGGCAGCTGCTGCGGTCATTGTGCTGCCGGGGTCAGGGAATGTTGCAGCCTGCTCCCTGAACTTCTGGGGGTGCCTGGGAATCCACACTGGCACCAGGGGTCTAGCTGTGCTCAGATTTGTGAGACCACAGAAAAGGCCCTCGTCCTGGGGGAGCTGCAGCACGAGCAGCAGGTGACGTCGCACTGTGCCTTGTATGCACCTGTAGAAAAACACTGCCTGATCTCCCATTTTGTTTTTAGCTTTTACAGTTGAATAATGGCACCATTAATATCCCTGGCTGTTCATACAGAACCAAATATGAGATTGATAAAAGCTTTACATGTTTGTTCTTGAATTATTTTGCTTACAGTGTCACAGTTCAATGTCAAAATATTCAGTTTTTCTTGAAAGGAAGATATCTCTGTATCCAAACCTCTGTTATAAAACTGAGTTGGACTGGTTTGGGCAAGACTGGATATTTCAGCTTTCAGTTGGGGAATCAAATATAAATGATCCCTGGTGGTTCATTGAAACTTCTGCCTACTTGGGAGTTTTTTACTGTGCAAGAGTTTTGATTTAAAGAAAGAATAATGCTTCAGATATTTATTTTGATGCTAATTATCTGGTTCTGGTATGGCCTAACTGTTCATTTCATGGCATTTCTCTGGCAGGAGCTACCTTAATGAATCTCTCCTCTGTTTTTGGTGGTCTCTGTCAACAAGGAATGGATGCATCTTCCTTGCTCTGGCTGGGAGGCATGTGAGTCTGCCTTCTCTGGCATATTAATCTTTCCTGGGAGGGTTGAAATGTGTTGTCTATAGCAACAGAATTCCTATTGATAATTTCCCTAAAAAATGAATTAGATTTTATCTTGTTCTCCACAAGCATTCAGCAGCCCACTGCTTAAAGCTCCACTGATAATGCAGAAGTCAGTACTTCTTATTCCTGTACTAAGCAGAGATAGGAGAGGGCAGCAGATCCACACATATGCATATCCAGGGCAGATAAGAAGTAATATTCTGTCCCAACAAGCCAACTTCATATCGATGACAAAAAAGCGTAACAAGAGCTCTTTCCCTCTCTGCTCCCAAGATTTGTGAGGGAAAAAACATCACCGATTCTTATCTGCAGTTTAAAGAAATGTGCATTCTGGAGAGGGACATGATAACCTGTTTCTAATTTTATTTTATAGTGTCAGTTTAGCCCTGCTACATTGTACCTGCTTTTTTAGTCATATTAAAAGAAGTTGTCTTTAGTGGTTTATATTTACTCTTTGCTTCAGCATAATTTTGGAACTGTTAGAGAAGTTCAGTGCTTGCTTTCTTACAGCAGTTCTGAGATTTTAGCACGCTACTTACATTTTTGATTTGGGATTGGGTTTGTTTGTAGATTTTGAGGGTTTTTTTTCTTCCCTATTTCATTCCTAGGGAGGAGGGCAGGGAGAAAATACTTCCTTGTGCATTCACCTAAACCTATAATCATGCCTCAATTTTGGCATCTGTTTCAGTGATAACTGCTAGGATTTGTATTTTGCCAGGTTCAGATAAATATACTTCTGTCAACACCAGTCACATAGTCCAATTTGGTCATGTTTATTTTAAATAAGCATAATTTTCTTAATAAATACAGCTTTCTGAACAGAGGATTGGGAATTTTTGTTGGCTTTAACATTTGTAACACCAGTTCTTTTTTAGGTCTACCTTTATACATTTATATATTTAAAGTTCTTTATTTGAAAGATTAAGGTGCCACTATAAGTATCTAGAATGAGCTTTAAAAAATAATATGAAATAAATGAAAAAAATTTAAAAAAACACTAATAATTACTACTAATAATATTTCTCTATTTTTGAAATTTCTCTTAAAGCATGAGCAACCTTTTCCAAACACAATGACTACTTTTTTGGTTTTTGGTGTTTGCGGGTTTTTGCGGGCTTTTGGGGTTTTTTTTAGTTGTTTGTTTGTTTCTTTGGGTTTTTTCCTTTATTTTTTTATCCAATTTTATTAATTAAGACTTAGCCTAAAGAAATTAGGAGTACATAATTGTGTGTGGACATACACACTCTGCTTCTTAACTATTGTAACAATCTTGGGGAGTGTTAATGTAAATGTTGAGAGTTTGCGGAGGAGTCAGAGGGATACTGTGGCTTGGAAGAACAAATGTGAGAGGGTTTGCCTATTTTGCTACTAGACATATGTCTGTGAGTTAGAAATTAACTATTTTTTCATAGATTATACCATGTCATTATATGTGTAAATTATAGCAGTCATACAAAAGACTGCTTGTTTCATAATTATCTTGCATATTTTTCTTTCTTTAAGATATCCAAGTAAATTATTAAAAAAAAAAAGAATTTTAGGTGCCTCAGAAAAGCATCACACAATATCTTGGCTTTGCATAAAAGGAAAAAGTTTAAGTTTCTGGGCACCTAAAAGGATTTTTGATCCAGAGGTGAGTGTTACAGATGTAATTGAATAACCATGTTACCCTTGGGTTCCTCAAGCAACTTGCAGTCTACCTAAAAGTCCACTCAGTGTCATTCACTTTTTTCACAAGATATTGGCATCTTTTGAATGGACACAAGAACACAAAAGGGGTGGGGCTTTGGGAGTTTTCTTGTTTGTTTTTTTTTTTTTNTAACAGTTGGCTCTTTAAATAAGTGTTTTCTTGTCTCTCTTAATTTTGCAGTATTCTGACCAGTAATATAAGCTTTGGACAGCTACTTATTAAAGTTCTGTGTCATTAGTCTGAAAAAGTAAATGAAAAAACATAAAATGTATAAAGGTAATATGACTGTATGACAAGAATTCTGTGAGTAATAAGTCTGTCTTTGAGGTGAGTGTGTTTTTACATGGAGGCATTTCAGTGTAAAACGCTACTTTTGTTAATGTTAGGCTACACTTCAGCCACAACTCAGCTACACATATATTGACACACTCTCACAATTATCATGCATCTATGAAACTTGATATTCTCATCTTAGGGATAAACTTGCGTTTTGTTTTGGTTTGGTTTTTCTTCGGTGGAGGAAACATCTCCTCACAAATCTGTAACATTTTAAGCCAGAACACACAAAATGACAGAAATTACTGAGTGCAATAGACAGTGTAGGACAGGTTCACTTATGGAAGTAATGGCACTAACTAGTCTGAGTGTTTAAAGAAATCTCTTAATAGGAAAGCATTTAAATGTCTCCACAAATTTGTTATAGGTTTTCCCCATTTATTTTCTGCTGTAGTCCGAGTCAGAAGGCAAATAGAGAAGAGCCCCATAAAGTGAGTTATCTCTTGCCACTCTTTTATCTTTCAGAAGCAAAATCCTTATCAGGGAGAAAATCTTTAGGAGCCAGCCATAGACCATTAGCTCTAGATATATATGTATATCCTTCAACTTCACCCCATGCAGGCTTTGTAGCTAATGACATTCTAGATATGCATCTTTCAGTTCTGTGCCTTAATTAATGATCATTTTTGCCATTATCAAGTCTGTTCTTTGTCAGTATATGTGGGGCCTTTGCCACCTATCATCAGTCAAATGCTCTGAGTATGTTTTTTCTCACACTTGCACGGTGACAGTATTTAATGCAACCTTTAATAACTTCCTACCTTGTCTAAATAATTAATAGACCATCACATTTAAGAGTCTGCCTAAACACAAGGTTTTGTGCAAGTCTTTTTTGTGGGCAAAAATACAGCTCTCATCTGGAATAAAACACCCTGTATGTCACTCATCACAACAGGGCGAAATGCTTACCATCTATTAAACTGATCAGCCATTACATCAGAACTGCTGTTTAGGACCATTTTGTGCTGAATATAGCAAGATTTGTGATGAAAGTACACAGAAGTCCCTGCATGTTTGATTTATTTCTGTGCATTTTCAATTTTCTACCTACCTCTTTCAACCTGACTTGCTGACACTCTTCTGGTCATAGTCACTGTTCTCAAAACATTTTGAAACCTGAAATGAGGCAGAATACATACCAGCTCATTCTCTGTCTTCTCTTCCCTTGGTGATGTACTTAGGTTAAAAGAAAAAAAAGTAAATGACTCTGTTACTTGTTTCTTTTTGAAAACAACTTGTCAGTTTATTTTTGTGTCTCTGTGTGACTGAGAAGGGAAAAGGAATATTTTATTTGTTCTATAACAAAAATCTTCCTTTTACTGGCTTTGGAATTAGGTATAGAAATAATGCAAGAATAATGAAGAAAAATATTAGAGAAAATGGGTTTTACATGGCAGAATTTCTCAAGGAGATGTATGAACACTTTGATTGCAAAGTAGAAATATTTTCAGAAAAGTTAAGGTGAAAACGTTCCGAAGTAAAACATCTACTCACCACATGCTGAAACACAGAGAGGAACTCAAAACTGTAGTGAGAGGAGGATGGTTTGCAGTCTGAAGGATGATGAAGATGGACTTACCTACTTCATTTAGGTAGATGAAAGCTTTTATTTACAGAAGTGAGGATGTTATCAAGACCTGAACATCTGTACTGTCAGGTGGAACTTAAAACCCAAGTCAAAAAAATGAGCATATTTAGCAATGAAATAGAACCAAAGCACTGCAAACATCTATGAAACATTAGAGCAGTGACAAATGTGTTATTATATACCTTTAGAATGGGATTAATCTTGCACATAAATGGACCATATGGTGCAAAGTGAGAAGTACATGGGGGTCCTTTTGCATTTAGAGATTAGATACTTGTATTAATTTGTATTTTGTAGACACATGTGATAGCCAAAATATGTTGCTATATAAATGCATATATTTCACTAAAAGAATGTTTTGAATAATAATATTCTCACAGGAAAAGAAAGTAATAAATTCTGTTTCTGTTACTTGGGCAGAAAGCATTATATGGTAAAATCTGCTGCTAAAATAAGCTTGTTAATGAACATGTGTATCAATTATGTAACTTCTGCACTCATTACAGTTTTGAAGATTTAGCCTTCAAAACAAAATGTGTTTGATTTTATGTGCATTAATAACCTTCCAAATGACAGGTAAGCATGAATGTAAATGAAATTGAACATTTTTTTAACATATATTTTTAGATCAAAAGCTACCAGGGATGATAAACATTTGCTCATCAGATGTAGCTCGGATGTCTCTGTGGTTTACACCAGTGAGTGAAAAATGTAAATTAAACTGGTCTTTCAAGAAGTTAAAGGACACCAGGCTGGGTCTTTTGGGGTTGAGATGATGGATCTGTCTCTTTGGAGAGGTTTCAGGTTCTTAGGCAGCACATGGAGCTGGGTTTGTATCTCTCAGTAGACAGATCTTGGTTAGTCCATTACAATCAGTAAACAGCTCTCTGCACTGTATGGAATTGCTATTAAAAAAAACAGCAGAAAACTTCTTAGTGCAACTTCTTCTGCAACTTAATGGCTTAAGGAAGGGTTTTTTTCTGTGTGTACTGGTCCTGAACATTCGCTTAACAATTTTCTTTCCATCCCAGTCCTACAGGCAGGACTGGCAAAAGGTGTATTTTTGTTTCTGGTACCTCTGTAGAGAAGTAAATACGTTGTTCCCAAGGCAATAATCTGCCTTGTTTCGTTTTAATGTTTTAGATAATCAAATATCTGTGAAAGACATTCAATAAAGTCATTTGTGATCAGTCTTCCAGTCATAGAAAAGCACAGGGAAAGGTTTTTCTACAGAGCTTGAACTAGAAAATTCAATTTAGTGCCCATTCTTTTGTTGCTGGTGTTATCATCATGTACGTTGTTTTGCACAGGGCCAGAAAAAACAGGGTTTGATATCCAGTTAGTGTTACCTGGGTGAGTGAACAGCTATCATTTGTAAAAGTTGGCTCAGTTCACAACAAGGGAAGGGCCAGTGCCTTATTTCTCACACCACAAGGCAACTAAAACTTAAGTGTAGCTTTTGGTATTTGAAAAAAAAAAAAAAAAAGCATATATAGATAGTACTATTATCATTGTGACCTCTGAACCCAAGTCCTACTCTGTAATGATTGGGTTAAAAGAAAATTATTCACAAATGGGTATTGGGGTTTGAAGATGCAAATAGTATCATCTTTGCTGTTAATGGCAAGCATAGGAATTATTTCACTGTAATATCCAGAAGCTGCTAAGACCCGAATCCATTGAGATTCACAATTATCATTAATGGAATAGAATATTTGCAGGATGGTAGAAAATAGCCAGGCTTTAATAAAATATTAATGGGCAGAAACCCTGGATTAAATATTCATCTTTGTGCCTTTAGAGGTTATATTCTATGGCTCCCCTACAGCCCATCAGTAAATAATGATCTAGTGGCAAAACCTTCTGGGACATAGTATAGCTTAGTACAGAATTGCTGTGTAAAGTTAAATCATAGCATTTACATATTTTCTATTTTGTGGAGTAATTGCATTGTTTACGTGGAAAAAAAGTTGAGGCAGTACTGATAGTCACTAAATTGCATCAGTAGAGGTAAATTACCAAAGTTGAGCTGGAGGCATTTTCAGCATGTGATTCCATCAATACAAATGAGATCTGTCTGTACAGCTCCTTGGCACTCTGGGGGCTCGTCTTGTGGAACATCACTGGCCAGCTTCTCTATCAAAGGGAGCTCTGCAACTTAAAGTAGAAGAGAGAGAAGCTTCCATGTGTGTCTTGTCCTGCTAAGCATAATAGAAACGCTTTAATATTGCTAACTTGTGGGTCTGAATTCCCCCTGAAAATAATGATGCAGGAATTTCTCTGTCCTGCAGACCTGATGGAAAGTGTGGTGTTGAAATTGGTTAGTAATGTGAAGTCAGGGCTTGAATAGACCTATTTTTTTTATTAAAAAGGATCCCGATTAAAATTGGTCTTTTGTTTAATAAGAAAACCTTCATAATGGCATTGCAGCATCTCATGAGAGTTGCACTTGAACTTTACATGAACTGTGGCCTTGGGGAAAATGTAGGCAGCTGGACCACAACTCTCAACTTACTTTTCATCTCATTGCTACCTACCTATTGTGTTAGGAAAAAAAAAATTACCAAAGTGAACACCACACCAAGACATTTCTTGGTGTCAAAGATCATGTGATTCATTTTTGTTTAAAAGTCAAAGAGCATAGTGACATGGATGACTTTAGAAATTAAAGCAGTTTCTTATACAGCCACAAGTATGGACTATAAAACCTGTGAAGTTATTTAATTTGAAGTGTAATTAAATTTCAGCCTTTTCTGATTCTCTTTCATAGATGATATTGACTATAACTGGTTGCTAATGTGATGTGAAATAGGGAAGATTCCAGCTCCTCCAAACTAAAGATGCTATATCTTTCCAAACCATAGCAGTTCATGAAAGCCAAGTCCTCACAGAAGCTTAAGGCATACACATGGTTTCCAGCAGGATTCTGGAACACTTGAGAAAAGAAAAGTGGGCAGATAGAAAAAAAAAAAAAAAACAAAAAAAATTCTGCTTTGACTTGCAAACTTACTAAATCACCATTTCATTTTCTTGCATGAATTTCAATAGCATGTAAATTGTAAGTGACAAGTATCTGAGGGAGATCTGAATGGATGGATGTCTGCTGTTTGTTGTGTTTGTATTCTGGCTTGGGATTTTATGAGAGTGGAGAAATCTTTTTGTTTGAAAATTGTAAGTCTCAAGAGGCTTAACAGAGTTGGAGCTTTATTATGCTAAATGGCTGCTTCTGTATTTCTGTGCTTTTCTTAATGATATTCAGGAAATATTTTTCTTTCCTAGGAAGTTCATTGAACATTTTCTTACAGGGTTTAGCTTATTTAACAAGTTAAGTAAGGATCTCTCTTATTTGTGTACATTAAACAAAAAAATCAATATGAGGAGACAACAGGTTTTGCATTTTAATATTTGCTGGACATGACTGTCACCAACTTTGTGTTAAGCCATTTTGCCTTTTCATAGCCAGCTGTTTTCCTTGCTGAAGCCTCATGTACTGCTGAGCTTTTTAGGTTCTGCTCTGTGTTATGCAATGGAGGCACATCCCTGTCACACAGGTCCTTCTAACAAGATCTGATAGCTCCGAGGTTGTTCTGTGCTAAACCTGGGTGCTGCCCTGGGTAGTGCTTTATGAAGGCATCCAGATCTCTGGATGACTGAGAGAGTTTCTTTCTTAATGGTTGGCTGATGGTGATGGCAGCTATAATAATTAAAGAAATTTTGCATGTGAGTGAGGAATCTGAAAAGTGGGAGATATACATCATCACATCTTATTTATGTAGTAAGAATTTTCTTTTTTTTTTTTTTTTTATTTTATGAGCATAAGCAGGTGTTGTGACTTTACAGGCTGTATTGTATGTCTGCATAATAAAAATGTGACTGTAAAGATATTTTTTATTTCTGGGTAGTAAATAGTATCTCTGCATCTATACATAGTATATGAGGATTTGTAGTCGCAGTATTCTCAGTGCTCACGAGGAAGTGTACACAACAAATGATTTTATTGATTTTCATAATACTTGAACTAAGTATGAAACAAATATAAACATAATGTGTATATAAATATGTATAGATCTATGTATGTCACTTGATTGATTAGGTTCTACACCTGGGCATGTGGAGGAAATAAACACTAAAGCCAGAGCTCTACAGAACTGTTGCAAATGTGAAACCAAATTTATTTAACTGGTCAGACTGTGAGGCTGTTGGAGCAAGAGGAGGTTAATGAAGTTGCAATGCTGACTTATACACAGTTCAATACCATCTGACTTGGTTAATGGAGGAAATGTGGGCTGTAATTCATACCTAAAGGTAAAGGTACCGCCAGCAGATGTGCCTGGTACTTTTGTTTCTGCACTGTCAGGGTAAAATGCTTGTACAAAATCTTTGCAGTAGTTTCATTTCTTTCCAGGTAACTGCCCTGGTTTGAGTTTGCTGCTGGTTTTGCTCTTGTTACAGAGTGAGGTTACGCTCAGGAGAATTAATTGCTCCGTTAAGTAACTGTGAAAGGTAAATACTTTGAGTTTTCAGCTGCTTCTTTTCTTTATATCCTTGTTTGTGCCCCCCAATGTGTGTATAATTATGGTTTCACAGGACGGCACAATAGACTTACTCTGGCTTCTCAGAAAATTGTAACTGTACTGCTTACACAGCTTTACATGTGTTTCTAAATCTCTTGAAAAAATGATGTTGTGGTTACTTTGCCTGGTGTTGAGAAGATCATCCCTGAAGAACTTGCTAGCCAGATTTTTAGGAAGTGGCAATATTTGCTGTGGCTTCCAATAGTTGCTGTTGACCAAGAGTTATGTAAACAAATGTGCAACAGGTAAATTGTGAGTATACTTTTGTTTTTCTCTTAATGAAACACTAATCAGCATCTGGAAAATCAATTTGTTTGATGGATTTTGAATTATTTACTCCATAATGTAGCATCATCTGGGCTGAGATATTTGTTGGTTGCTTTCCATAGCCATTTATCAATCCTGCTATCAGTCGAATTTTGACAAGGGTAAAGTTTTGTGTAAGTGAAGAAGTCCACTGGACACCACTGGCCCCAAGCAAGTGTCTGTTCACCTACTGTGAAAATTGCCTTTTTGAAGCAATTGGAATTGCTTCAAAACTCTAGTGAGAGTGCTTGAATAAAACTGTGTTCACCATATTTTTTTAATGGTATTAGCTACATAGGTCTATCAAGTTCCCAGAGAAAGCAAAATAATCCATTAACATAATAGGTATATTTTATTTTTTTAATTATTTATTTAGGAATTGAAATTGCATTTCCACTTTGTTCTTTCATTGAGTGAAGGAGTCCCAACATATCCAATATCTGAAATATGTGTATTTCCTTTTTTTTTATTGTACACCATTTTAATGCTAAGAGTATGTAGACTTTAAGTATTCAGGTTTTAAATGGCTGTAATTTTCATTTGCTACCCAGCAGAATAACCTTATCTAAAGCTTTATCACCGTTAGTTTTAGTCCAATTAATCTTCATCAGTATTGCCACCCTTCACATCATCCTCTGGAAAACTTAAAAGGGAAATAGCTTAATTAGGAACAGCAATGGCATTTCACTTTCAGAAAGCTGGAATGTTCAACACACTGCATGGAAATAACATTGTCCCATTAGAATAATTTACATGTCAGACACTAAATAAATATGCATTCAATGGAAGGAATTTGTGTAACCACAGCAATGTTTTCTTGTGCCCAGGAATTAAAAAAAAATAATTAGAAACAATTAATATCCTTCTACTTTTACATGAGCAAGTCAACATCTTGAGGCATGAACTGTAGGGGTGATAGAAATTTTAAAATAGAATAAAATTTGACTAGATGTTTATACTCTCATATTTCCATTTTTTACTTCTTATTGTATTTCCACTTCTCTCAATAACTGTTACTTGGCTTTTTTAATTGGAAGATGAAACATGTCATGGTGATCTTGATTCTGACCTATGTGATTGTGAATACTTTCCTTCTTTGGCACTTATCTCAAAGTTGGAAAAGACAATGTGTTTTATAATGCTTAAGGAACATGTAAGTTGTTTACAATAGGGAATGCATATTGCAATTAATTCCATTAGCAAAGAATAAATACAAATATTCTCAGAAGTAGGTTTATGCAGAGATATTAGATGAGTGTTCTGAAGGATAATATGTAAAAATGGCAAGTGATTAGCAAACTTGACATTATTTATTATAAATCTGAGTATTCTGGAGATGCTCACTGCCCTAAAACTAAGCCAGAAGAACAATAGAGGTTAACCAAAAAAATCTGTTTTCTTCTACAGATTTTTCCAAATGACTGTCAAGAAGTCTTCTGAACAGAAAATGACTCTCAACTTCCGCATAATCTGATTTGTTAAACTCTGGAATCTTTTTATCAAAAGCAAAAAGGTTATGGCCAGTCTCCTCCAATAGTCTATTCCCAGTAATATTTTCTGTATCATGTATGTGTTTAAAAATACACTCTTAATGCAAATCAGATCTGAGGAAGGTGTGCTGTAAATTGTAAATCTTTATGATCTAAATTATTTCAGCTGCTGGATTGATGATGATTTTGGAGCTTGACATCAAGAAGTCTGTTAGCCCCATCATTTCTCCTTTACAGAGAGGGCAGGACCATCACCTCTCCAAACATGACCAGCTGAGAATGAAGCCTGTTTCCTCCTTTTGTCCCTGTCTGTCACAAGTTGGATGGATTGATAATTGGTCTAACAATAGGAGTTATGAAACATCCAGTCCGAAAATAAGAATCATGCAGGTAATGTTCTTTTCTTGTGCGGTACTTCCGTTTCATATTTCGAGGAGGACATAAAATTTCTCTTTTTAGCCTGGCCTAGTGAAAGGCCATTCTTGGCTTGGGTTGGAACAGACCTTAAAGATCGTCTATTTTATTTTATTTTTCATTTTATTATTTAACATAGATAGGAAGAGAAGTGTTCAGGGTATCCTGTATTCCAAGAGGAGAAGCAACGAACTGTGGTGATACAGAAACACACCAGGAACTGGAATCACTTGGTAGTGATTCCAATAATAACTGGTACAAGCAGTGTGATAGAAAACACCACTTTCTTTTGTTACCACTTGCAGCTTCTGAAGTATTTTCTTTGTTGAACAACACCCATTATCTGAGATTACTCCTGCTACTTTCAGCACTTTTATGCTGCAAACTGCACTGCAAGTAAAGGTCAAATATAATTAGCTGGGGAAAGTTGCTGTTTGTTTTCATCCTCACCAGAGCCTTTTTAAACTTGTAATTATGAACAGAGAATATGTAATGTAACACAATGTATCACCAGTGAAAATTTGATACATAGTGGAAACAATATTTTACTCTGTAGTAACAAATTCAGTTTCTCATGCTCTGTCAAAGTTTCATTCATACTAGCCCAGAAATAAACTGACTTCACATTGAGAGAAAAGAAAACTCAAGCTTAATTTAAAACTCAAAAAAAACCAATTATTTTGTACATTTAAACTTTACAAGGGAAAGGAGCTCGAAAATGTACAGAAAGCTGGAGAGAGAGGGGGAAGTGCACTGTGTCATGAGTAATGATACAGAAGCCTTCAAACGCCATGGACTGCCAGCAATGAAAAAAGAACTGTCGGGGTTGTATGCTTATTTAATCTTCCTTCTCCATCTTCTCCACCTGGAGGTCTTGGATACTTTTCCTTCTTCATATTTTGCTGCTGTATGGTGATTTTATAGGAAGCAGGAGTCCAAGAGCCCACCAATCCGTATGTCATCATCACTTTTCAAATTGCCTCTCTGCTCCATGTTCAGCTCACCAGCAAGTACAAATGTGTAGTTCTTGAATCTAATGAGAACAGGGGAATTACAGCAATAAAATCAGCTAGGGGAATGTAATAAATAAGTTTCCCATTTCTATTGCTTGTTTGACTCATGATGGTTAGCAGCAGTTGTGTGCATTTCACAATACATTCTGAAGAAATGGTATGTGTAAACAAAATTTGCTAGCAATGTGCATCTATAATTAAGATTATAGGATTTGGAATAGGCAGTCTGGATTTTAATCTATGTTTGAATAGAGATCTTTGAGCTTTCAGTATGGATGTAATAACTTGACAGCTTAATGTGCAGAATTCAAATTCCTATTTGCAACATCAAATACTATTTTGGTGGCAGTTTGGGGAGGGAGAATTGTGTGGTGTTGGTGTTTTTTGGGGTTTTTTTCAGTTTTGGAAATGTGGTGCAAGGCATCAGAAAAAAGCACATGAAATGGCAGCATCAGTAATAGGGATGTGTGTTAGGACCATGTAGGTATTTGTAGTTTAGGATAAAAACTGACATTTCTGAAATGTAAAAATAATAATCAGTTTTACCTAACCTCACAGAAGCCAAAATCAAAAGGAAATAACTTCTTAAAGTCTGAGAACTACTTGGTTTCAAGTGAATTTGAACTAAGAGGTTCATGTTTTACTGACAATTGGAGCATTAAAAAAAAACAAAAAACTGTTCCTTCTTGAACTTAGATTTAGATTTTAAAAAACATGCAAATATGTTCCTCATTAAGTATGTTAAATGATTTTTCTCCAAACAAGAATGCATGTCCACCTTTTTAAAAAATAATGGAGCGGTCTTTGACTTTTTAATGTTTTAATTTAATCGTAAGCCCAGTTTTTCACCAAGTCTTTATCATTTCACTGCCACCAGTCACCAGTTAGTGCTGCATCCATGACAGTTGTTTCAGAATAGGTTAAAGTGGTGAAGGTGAAATGTAATTAACAGTATGTATCACATAAATGTTTCAATCAATTTAAATTAGTCACTAGGTGGCCATGTATCACAGATGGAAGTGTATTATTTAACAAGAAGGAAAACCTTATTAATAATGCATTTCTTATTCTAATAATGGATTAATAGGCATTGACTGGAATTTCTGCATTGTCTGACGTGATTTTTAGTAATTTTAATCTGAAAACATGAAACTTATTTTTCTCTGTTTAAGTGTCTGTATCTACAACACTTACTCAAAAATAAAGCAGGTATTGGGATCATAGGGAAGGCTTTCTTGAACAAAGACAGAAATTTAGATTTGTTTAGAATGCAACACTGCAGTGTGTGTGCATGTATTTGTACCCACATCTGTAGGACAGATAGTGCCAGTCCTCACTCTCAGGTTCCTGTGGGCTTTGTTCAGCATCAGGCTTGAGAAGTCAAGCGAGGGGATGTTGAATTATTTTAATAGAAATCACTATTTTTTTTCATTTTTCCTTATGAGGTGCTTTCATAAGGACAGGCTCATTCCCACAGAAGTTTTTACGTGTTCTGCCTGTCCTTTTAAGGCTTTTAAATGAGTTAATGTTTGCCTCATTTGTTTCACTGGTCATATTTATTCAAGAGAAATCCTTCACCATGTGCAGGATGATAAATGTACTCTCCCTCTGTAAAATATTTAGTCAATGATCTTTCAGCTAAAAAATTAATACTCAGGTATCATTGAGGAAATGACCAGCTGAAATTCTCATACCTTTAGCAAGCGAGATGTTCTTGCATTTTGCTAATTTTCAGGGAGTCATTCTTTTTCCTACTAAAAAAAAAAAAATGAAAGCACAGCATGGACTTTCATTTGTGTTATTTTCAGTCTCCCAGCCTCTGCATGTTTAGAACATTCTGAAAAGGAAATGTATCATTTTTGGATGTAAATAAATGTATATTTAGTGCTGGATAGATCAGATGGAATTCTTACAGATATTAGAATTGGAAAAAAAACCCGTGTTTTCTTAGCTACGAACATGTACAAATAAATAGAGTTGGGTTAAAAAAATCATGTCAGAAGTTTATTACCTAAAGAAAATTGTTGAGTTCTTCCATCTTAGAATAGCAAAAATAGGAAAGATACACTCAGCTGTTTGCCCACATTTATTGTATATTTAATCATTTTGATTTTAAAGCAGCTGTCTTCTTTTAAAATTTATACAAAGTAAATAGAAAAAGTAAATGTTTTCTTCAATGTATTTACATTAGTCTAGCTGAGAAAGTAAATAAAATTAGCTTGAACAATTTACATGATATTACAGGGAATGAAAAGCAAAAGTTAACCATTTCCAGCCATGTTAGGCTCTCTTGTTTTGGTTAAATATTCCAGAAAAATGCCATCAATCAAAAAGTTTCACATTCCACATAGAAAAATGTTACCTTTTTAAGCATTGCTAAACACTTTGACATATTTGAAAAATTGAGTCCTAGGTCCTAAAGGTTGTATGTCATAGGAGAGAGAGAAAATACTGTCTGTCTATGCCAGAATGGCAAATAAAGATGACAAATCTGGAGTTGGAAAGAACTGCAGCTTCATCACACTCAGCTGTGGTTTGGTCTGGCCTTTACCGACATATGAGTGTACACAACAGGGAAGTGGTGGTCAGTAGATCATTGCCCAGGGTGAAGAAAAGGGTGGAGGAGGAAACCAGTGGGATAGAATAGATTTTGAATGCTCCCCATGCTAAATCCTTCTAGCAATTAATTGATTTTGCATTGGGGATTTTTTTATTTGGTTCTGTGTTTTTTGTTTTCTCTTTGTTTTCAAATGCATGGTAATTAAGTTAAAGCATGCCTTGACCCTCTCCTTTCCTACAGTACTTAAAAAAAAAATCAAATATGTGGCAGGCCTGAACAGATGGTAAGAAGAGCACTCAAGGAGAATTGTTATGATTAAAACAATTCCAGTCACTAAATCTTTGCAATAAAGATGTATCCGGACAGCTGAGCATTTCTTATGCTGTAGGTAAATTTATTAATTTTTCCTAAATAATTTTGCCAGGCTACTGTGAACACAGAAAATCTGGAAGAGCTTTGTGAGAGACAAAAAGGAACAGTGAGGTTTTTCTTCTTGAGTACTGTGCGTCATGGTCATAGTGTGCACCTTTGGCTCCGATTCTGTGCTAACATAGATTAACATCTTTTACTTGGGCAAAGGATTACTAATTTTATAGTGACAGGTAGACACAGTGATGCTTGTAAACAGGCCTAGCATTTGACTGTAAGCTAATTGCAGCATTTAATTTTGTGTTTTAGATTTATTCCCCTTTGAACAACACATAGTTCTGTCTTCGTTAACATCAGCAAGTTAAGGTCTAATATCTTTTTTCCTAATTTTCAAGTAAAATAGCTAATATTAGTAGGCATGTAAGAGAAAGCTCCAATATCATGATTATCAACAAATGAACACTCTAGTGACAGAAAATACAAGTGAAGGGAACAGGGGTGGCAGTTGGTGGTCTCTGGGCACACTGCAGAGCAAAAAAAACTCTCCCCAGCCTGCTGAGTCTTACCCAGAAGAATGACAAGAATTTTCTTTCTCTCTGCTGTATCCATAAAGGAAAGGAGTCTCTGCAAAAGGGCAGGTGAGAGTTTTGGATGAACCAAATTTGCCAGTCCATGCAATTAATAGTGCAGAACACTGGCAGAAGACAGGTTATGTGCTCTGAGCTTCCCCTTAATGTGGAGTTTCAGCCATCCTCCCCAGCACTGGGCTTTGGTGGAAGACTAGAAACTTCCAATACAAAGCATCACCCTCTGAACTATCTGCTCAGATGCTGCAGAGTGCTTCCCTCTTCACCCACTGAGGTTCCATGGTAGCACATGCTTTGTAGTGGACACAATATTTAAATATTCAGGTTTTTACTTAGATACTTCAGCACAGTAGTAGAAAAAATAACTGGAATAAGGAATACTTTAGACCGGGATGAAAATGCAAGGTGCTGCAAATTTCAGGTACAATTCCAACCGAGAAATGCTTGCACAGTAACCCACTGGTAAATGATAGCTTTTATTTGTGGTTCCCCAGTATGCAAATATCTTAAATTTCCTTGTTTATCATATAGACATACTGTGATATATATGCACTATATATGCATGCTGCTATTCAGAATCAAGGGGATAAAATGTACTTCACGGCAAGGTAATAAGTGTACTGCACATCCATAGAACAGTTTGTAATTTATGGGGATAAAAACATTAATGTTTTTACCATTCAGAAAATATCAGTTGGGCTTTTTTGTAACTTCAGGTACTTACATGCTCTATATGAGTATTTTCATTGTTAAACTAACTCACAATCTCTGTTTAGTCTCTAAATAGTCTGAGAAATAATTACAGCTTGTTATAGCTCTTTAAAGTGAGGACAGGCATGGGGATGTGTAAGGACAAAGAGATGTGTGAGCATCAGCTCTGAAGCCTGTACTTTCAAACTCTGGACAAAGAGAGCAATTTAGTTTTGAGTGGTCTCAGTTATTTCCATAAGAAAGAATATGCTGCCTTTAAAGTGATTTGTCAAAGATCAGGAGCTGTTCTCTTATGTCCTATTTGTAGCATACAGATTGGATGCTAACACAGACCTTTCTCACCATCAGCCCTGAGTGCATTCCAAGAGCTTCAAATGATGCAGGGCAGCCATTACTGGCACACCCAGCTCTTCTATTGAAGCTTTTAAAATTAAATTATCCACCCTAAGGATCTTCTCCATATATTTGTTCTCTATAAAACAGTGTGAAAAGTTTGAAGGTGTGAAGGGACAAACGTTGTTATTAGTAAATCACTGTAGAAATTACTGTGTTTACTGGATATCCTGGTTTGATTCTAAATCTGCATTTATTTTTTGTTTTCAAAGTCAGTGCAGTGTTTGCCAAAGAGAACTAGTTTTTCCTAAAAGAAATGTAGACTTTTTTTAAGGCTGAGAAAGAGCTCAATCCTAGCTTATGAGGATAAGTTTATATAAACCACATAGCGTAAGAAGCTGTTAATATTCAAGGATTATTAGTACAAATCCCTTTATAAAGCAGCCTTACTTCAGCTTTTGAGTGATATTGCAACATTGTTTTTCAATGAGACTGTCCTTGAGAATCAACAAACTGCATTTCACTATGAGGGTTAATTAAGGTCAAGTTTATAATGATGTAGGAAGAAGCGCAGACTGAAGGAGCCGTATATCAGATTGAGATTTCAAGGTCTCTGCAATGCATTAAAAACTTTGAGGCTGTCTAATGTGGACAGCATAACATGTTCTGCAGCAAAAAAAATCTTGGAACAAACCTAAAAAAAGAGATTGAGTTCCTTTCCCTGAAGGTTTGCTTGACAGTGCTTTTCCAGCAGAAATCTCCTGCTAGTCAACTTTGCTCCTGAGGGAGCGTACCAGGTCAGGGAGCAGAGTGCTGATCAGCCAGCTTTCCTGGGTTTGTCCAGGATGGGGAAGTTCCTGCTCTCTGCATGGCTGTGACTGCAGCAGGGAACTGAGTCACGTTCTGCATCTCCAGGGTGAGCTGTTCTGTCTGTAGTGCTGTGTACGTGGTGCTTCTCTGCTCTCCTGTGTGACCAGAAACATCAAGGGGTCAACCACCCCTTCTTCCACTGCAGAAGGGAGCGAGCAGGGCTGGAGCTGCTGCTGAGGAGGCAGAGGCACAGTCCTGGTGGCAGAGCAGAAGCCTGTGTGTCCCCTGGTGATGGACAACGAGCCATGTGTCAGTGAGCCCGCCTGGTGCAGCTCTGGTGCTGCTTTGGTTCTTGAAATACGTGAAGAAAACCAAGGTGAGAAAAGTTGAAATGCTGTGAAACTGCAGAAAGAGAAGAGGATATATTAAACCCAAAGAGAGAGGGAGATAAAGGAAGGATTGGGTGTGGCTTTCCTGTTTATGTACGTATATTTTCACCTACTATGGTGAATTGCCTACCATGGCAATTTTGGGGTTTTTACCTTCAGATAACCTCCCCACCAGTGATCAACATAACTTTCCAGCTCACCTGCCATTGCCTCATCTGTACAGTCACTTGTGCAGAAGGGAGGACTCACCAAATGCTTCTCCTATATTTTCAGAGCAGTGTCGAAAATTTAAATTCAGCAGAAATCATCAAACTCCATCTCTTCAATTTCTGGTAATTTATATTGTGATATTTTTGTCATTTTTACAGATCTGCAGTAATAAGGATCAAAACATTGAAACTTCTAAATCCAAGCAAATAAGTGTCATGAAAAAATATAGCTGTCAAGGACAACTGGAGGAGTACTACTGCTGAGTGGCTTGGCTTTATTAAGCAACTGGAGCTCTCTCCCTCAAACAAATACTATTTACAAGAAGTTCAGGCTATGACAGCAGCTGTAAGGCAAGATGTTTAATTTCTCTTCAGGGGCACATTTATCCGAGGTTAACTTTTTTTTTTTTTTTTTTTGCATAGAGTAAAGGCCGCTTTTCAGCTTTCTTTATGATACAACTTAGTGTTTCACAGAGGTAAGATATGTTGTACAATGTCTTTCTTCATTGTCCCCCCACATGTAGAATAAGCTACTCAAAACTTTATCACGAGGAACATGACTTTCATTATTCATTTAAATAATCATATGAAACATTCCACAGATTAATGATACAAATGTTTCTTTGGAACAAAAAGAGGAAAATGCAAGTGAAAGAATTGTTTTTTACCAGGCGTGGAACAAACAGGAGCCTGAGATTTGGCTTGCTTTTTCTTTTCACACTCCCATTCTTCATTCAGGTTTTGAATATTTGACTAGTAAACAAAACAATTGTGTCTAATCAAGATCCACAGGAAGTATCTCTGTCATTAAGGCAGCAGACTCGCAGGAGACAAATACTTGGCACCAAATTGCTCAGTTTCTATTCTATGCTGTATAAAAATAAGAATGCTGGACTCAGACCTGGTTTCTCTTTCCTTTTCTGCCTGTTCGCTTTGCAGTATGAAATCACAGTATCCTGAGCCACTCCCTGCCTCCTGCTCACTTTATATTTAACTCAGAATCATAATCCTAGCTTATTCATTTTGAGTATTTTATTGATTCCCTCCCTCATACCTTCACAGCACGGATCCCTCTTGAATCCTGACCTTCAGGAGCACCAAGGCTCCTGAACCTCTCCAGTTCCTGCTCCTGTCTGTGTGTAAGCTTGGCTGCTTTCAGCTAGCTCCTGTGTGCCTGGCAGACAGCGAGAAGGGAAGGAAGGAAAGGAAAAAAAGGATCTTCCCTTGCAGCTCCAGTGCTTTGTGCCACAGTGGCATCTAGCTGCAGCAGCCACAGATGGAATTCGGCAGAGCCCCGCTCATGAGCAGGTCACTGCAGATGGGCTCCTCGGAGAGATCATCTGCCAAAACGCTGAGCATATGGAAAGTGTGATCAAAGCCTTAGCCTGGCCTTAGCATTTGCTTTTTCCCCTATCCAGCAAAAGACGAGTCCTTGCAGTGAGAGACAATCCCAAGTTACAGGTCGCTGCTTCTCCACTAGAAATGCTAAAGCTTTCCAAGGCACTGGCTACAAAATTGTTTGTGTATTTCCAGCATTATTTCACCCTACTTTAGTCTTGAAAATAGTTTAAGAGCTTTTTCCTAAAGAATTCCAGAATGTTTCAAAAATAATCAGCACCCGGTAAATTCACTCAAGTAAATATTGACGACTGAGTAAAATGAGCCCTCCATATAGAAATTGGAAAATGTTTGAGCAGCTACTAGAAAAATTTAAAATATTTTATTTTCTAATAATGAAGAAGGCCGGTGAGGATGTCCTTGGGATATTTCCTGTTGAACACATACTTTATTCACAATTTTTTTATTCTGTATCTTTACAGCTAAATCTTCACTGAAAATATGTTTTGTTTGTACCCAGACTTCAACAACATAGGAAACCAAGACAATAAATGCAAAGCATTATTTCCAGAGGTTCAGACTTGAAGCTGTTGCTGGAGAAAAGAAACCCATTGAGATCCCTCAAGCTTCTTGTCTCCATAAAGCTGCATGCTCCAGGTGTATAACACTTTGCAGTGGGAATTTTCACTGAGCCTTCAGTCTTCTCCAAGATTTCTGGTAATTTTAAGTTAAGATTTCAAAAATTTCTAATGGTTTTCTTTGTCGTTCTGTAAAACAATTCAAAAACTGTTACCACTCTGAGTGAAAAACGTTGTGAAATACACATGCTGGTGGAAATGTTTTGAACTTAAAATACTGTTCAGGGATGTGATTTTTGGGGGGGGTTGTTTGTTTTGGGGACTTTTGAGGGGGTTTTTTTGGGGTTTTTTTTGGTTGTTTTTTTTTTGGGGGGGGGGTTTTTTTTGGTTTTTTTTGTATGTGTCAGATAGATAAGAACTAAAACTTGATGAGTGGTCTGTGAGGGGAAAAAAATAATATCCCATTATTCCCAGGCAGACTCCCCCTGGCATTTGCCATGGTGGAGCACCCTTGGGGCATTATCCTCCCCACAAAAACCAACTGCAGGGGGCTTGCTGAACACAGCACACAGGGTAAACAGGGCTTTCTTATTCATTCTCTGGTGGCTTCTGGAACATTTAGTAGTTTCTAATAGTAATAACCTCAACCAATTTAAAAAAATAAATAAGAAAAAAAGTTATGTTCATTTTTAATGCAGTGACAATTTTGTGACATTTACTTGACAAGCTCCTTTGATCATGAACTGAAGCTGGGACTGAGGAAACCTCAAAACACATTTATGTACCATGCTGCATCCACAGAGACGGGGGGACTGACATTGTACCTTGTCAGAACAATCCTTTGGTATTCTTAACACACGATATTTATGTATTTCTAATTTGTTTTGAGAGAGTTTAGTTTTAATTAAAATTTAAAGATTATGAAATCAATGATTTAGTTTCAGGGCTCTGGAGCAGAATGAGAAT
>VZDJ01000057.1:2968303-3057491 GCA_008694505.1 Cyanoderma ruficeps | reverse complement strand
TTTTTTTTTTTCTTCTCTGTGAGCCTCTCTCTCTTTGACTTTGTTTTTTGCACACATAAAGATGTGTGACAATTAAGTCACACTGATCTGTCTGCAGGTGAGTTATGGCTCAGGGGCAGCAGGTTGGAAAAGACTGAGGGAGTAATGGAAACCATCAAGGCTCCCTTTCCTCTAGGCTGAAGTTTTCTATTACTTTTCTCAGCTGCACTGAATAAAGCACATCCTTCTGCACTCATCCCATTCTATCACTGCTACATGGGTTTTATACAACCACTGAGCAACTGTATTTTTAAAGTTAATTTCAATTTGCTGTTTATTATTAGCCCAAAGTTAAAGAAAATAAATCACGGTGTTGTAGTAGGAAGTGTCACCTGGAGAATTAAAACTTCATTTTCATACACAGGCTGCTTGGAGATACGACTGTGGACTTTGTGAAGCATCTGGCATTAAGCCATCTCATGGTGGCAGAGATATGAATTTATATCCTGTGTCTGTGCTTGGAAGGTAAGGAGAGTTCTGCAAATAATACGTAAGTAGTCAGCCTTAGTGAAAAATGATAAAAAAGAATTCCCTCCTAGCATCATTACCTTTAAAGGATGGAAGTGATTTTTTTCTCAGTACTTTAATTTCATAGGGAGGAGTTTCTTCTAGAAATCATTTTTGGGGCTGTCTGTCCCATAACTCTCCTTAATATATGTGTAGGAGTCAAGGGTAAGGTATGAGCATGAGAGGAGGAGGAGGCAGGGATGAGGGGAAAAATGGAATTCTGTCTTCTATCAAAAATATGTGTTGGCTCCAGATATCAGTTTCATTTGAAAATTACACTTAATGAAGACAAGAAAAAAAGAGGCAGAAGTTTTAAACTTCTTTAGAGATATTAATGAAGAGAAATTATTGAAATAGAGAGTAGGAGCCAGATCCTCTTAATGATATTGAAGAAAACTTGCACATGCTGAGTCAATAAATAAAAGCTGCAGATTTGATCCCCAACACTTGATTTCTAATTTCTTTTCTAGGCTGTTTTGGTTGTGTTTTGAATGTCTAATATCTATATAATATCTACATAAAGATCTTTATGAGCCAGGCTGAAATACGAATGAATAGAGCTATGTTGGGACTGAAAAGTTAGTTTTTAAATGATTAGCAGAAAGATTGGGGGTGGGGATCTCCTTTATTCCAAAATAGTGGAATTAGAGGAGAAACAGAAGTGGAAGGAAAATTAAAAATTACTTTATGATGAAGAGGCAGGCTAATACGTAGGAGGGAAGTCAAGAGAGAAAATCACTGCAAAAATAACAAGCTTTCAGATTAAAGCTTTGATTTACATATTTGAATATGGCAGAAAAAAATCTCACAAGAACTGAGGAACACCCAATGTCTGGAGACACTGACAGTAGTCAGAGTGATTTTTGATAGAATTTTATCTTTAAAAATATACTAAAGGAATTACTGTTTTTTATGGGTTCCTGGGGAAACATTATCTGAAATTATGAAACCAATCATGTTTGCTTTTTTCCCTGCTGTTAGGAAACCTTTTGTTTCCCATCATTCCTTATTTTCAGATTATCATCCTTTTGAATTTCTCTTGTGGTTTATTACTAGCAAGTTATTAGGATCGAGATGAGAAAGTGTGCTGCTTTTACAGAAGATTTTTAGCTTAAGATCTTAACTTGTTTGTCTTGTAGAAAAGCCTTGTTCTAAATGACAAGTCTCTGATGAATGGTCTAAATTAAAAAAAAAAAAATAGTCAACAGTGAAATGGGAATGGGAAAGAATTCCTGGGTGGAATCTTCTGGTTAGTGTATTGAGGGCTGTCTGTCAGGGCTGTAGAAATTTTGGGGTGAATAATGTGGGTCCTCTGTTCTGAGGTCATTGAGTTCTCCTAAGTCACATAAGCCCAAGCACACATTGATAAACTAACAGATAAATATGTTGTCAGTTTCTCCATTAGTAAGCACCCTTCTCTAGATGGGTGCATGCTAAAAAGTATGCATGCTCTTAGATGCAAAGCTGTATATTGTATTTAAGGGATTTAAACCCTGAAGTCTTTCATCATATTCAAACCTGGGGATAGGTTGTTACTAATCAAAGCCATAAAGCAGCACACAAGCAAAGCATCCAGGTGCTGGCCCCTGCGGTTTTGGCATGGAGAAACAAAACTTTCCCATGATTTCATAAGTAAACCTCTTAGAAAAGTTAATAGCTTAAACTGTTCGATATTTAAACTTTGTTTTTCTTCTTCTCACCAGTATAGTGCAAGCACATTACCAACAAAACCAATCAGACAAGGTGCTAATGAAGTTTCAAGGGCAGCTGGTGGACGTATTCAGAGACAAACATTTCCTCTTTCAGTGGCCAAAGCCCTGCTGTTGTGCAATTATTGATCAATNATGATAATAATAATAATAGTAGTAGTAGTAGTAGTAGTAGTTGGCCAGAAGAACCAAATGAAATTACATCTGTGTTGAAAGCCACAGCAAAACCTTCATTAACTTAGGTGGAGTCCCTGTGGTGGGAATTCCTCATTTTCCTGATGTACCACTGGTCCCTCTGAGTAGGTCACCAACATTCCTGCTATCAGTATGTTATAAACGAGGCAGGGATTCAGATGGGATAAAAAAAAGGCACCTCATTTATTGGTGTAACGACTGAGAACGGGAGCCTGAGATAAGCCCACGACAACCCAGAAAAATAAAACAAGTAACAGTGCGAAAGCACGGGGTGCTCCTTAGGACACTGAGTTCTGCTGGAGAACCTTCAGGAAAGTCTGACAGTCCCTTTTATATGCTCTTGCTTCTGATTGATTGGTGCGCTCAGGATCCTTGCTCTGATTGGTTCCTTCTCTGGCGACCGATTGGCCTTTAACGAGGATCATCCTGGAGCAATCATTTGGCTGGGACATCAAATGATTGGTCCATTGCATCCACCAATCCAGAGGCAGAGGCTGATGCTGTTGCCATGATGTTCATGGAGCTATCAGTCCATTAGAGCTTTCCCACAACCTTCAACACGTATCCCTCAGAAACATCAGGAATTATTACAACTGTTTAACCCATAAACTTCAGAAACGTCAACAATTACAACCGATAACCCCTGGAAACATTTATTTACTTATAACAAGCAGGTACCAATAGGAACCCCACTTGTCTGGGGTGGGTTCTGCCCTATGGGGTGCTGTGTTCTCAGCACAGACCCGATTGCTGGGGTGAGCTCTTGGCACGTCAGGAGTCCCAGCCGTCCTCTAAGTGCTTTGCTGGACTGGCGCCAGCATGCTCAGCTCTTTGAACAACTAGGCTATGTACAATAAACATAAATTTTACCCCATGGTTTCAGTTTTGATGTTGCCAAGTTCACCTCTATTTGTAGGCTTGTGACTCCAATGATGCTATCAGTCTGCACTCAAGAAGAAAAATCTTTAAATCTGGGACAGCCTCAGAAAACAATGTGGCCAGCTGCACCAGTGTGTCACTGGCCTGTCCCAAATTGCGTTTCAGGTGTACAGCATATATGGCCCCACCTATGAAATGGCTGTTGAACACAGCAAGTTTTTCACAAAGAACTTTTTTAATTAATGAAACCGAGCTGTATTTTTAATTTGTTTCCAGTCTTCGCAACGCACAAGCAACGCAGCAGAAAATGTTGCTTCACACTGCTGCTCATTGCTGATTCCTGGCCAAAAGAAGTCACTAAGTACTGCATGGATGAATGCCTCTAAAAATATGTATCAGCTGAATCATATTCTTAATTTCTTTTTTTTTTTTCAAGCAGAGACGACACTGCACTTGTGGGATTGAGCTGGGAACCAATTTATTAAACTAACAAAATGAGACAGGTATGTAGTGCAGAACTGTCAGGAAGAGCCAGCACTGATCCAACTCACTGTCTTACTGATGAAGAACTGTATTTATGGGGGTAGTACTAAAGGGTTTTAAGGTGATGAACAATACATGTAATTTTCTGTGATAAGCATTATATTTTGCAAGTTATAATTATTTGTGTCAATCTGAATACCACAAATTGGGTATTTATGTGAGCCTCTAAAGGCCAGTTAAAACCACATCTTCAAAAATAATGACTTTTTTATTCTTAGTTGATTTTGAAAGCTAACAAAGAAACTGGCCAATGAAAGGATTGAAACATTTTCATGAATGTTGATTTGTTTAGAGCAGTGTCTCAAAGGTAAAACTGACCCAAGCACCTCTGTTTATAGTTGTTCTTCTGACTCTGAATCAACATTATGAAAAAATTCACATTTTCAAAAAAGCCTGGCTATTTTGTTTGCTATTTTGTTTCTTGTGTGCATTGCAGAATCAAGGTCTTCAAGGAAAGGAAATAAAACAAAACTCCGCGTATCGGTAAGTAACAATAAAGGATGTAGATAGTAAATGTAATTCCAAAGTATGAGGAAGGATTTAAAGAAAAAGATCCTAATTTTTGTGAGACCCAGCCTGAGACTGACCACAAACCAGAACTCTTGGGGAGATAATTGGTGTGGACTTGAAAGCTAAAACCTGGACTCACTAATTTGAATTTGTTTTGTTTCTTTTGTCTCATTGAGGATTTATAGTTCAGTAAGATATCTCTGAAGTTTCCCTCATATATATGTGTGTGTGTGTGTGTGTGTACATTCATTATAAAAATGATTTTAATGTCCTATATCTATTACTTATATCTTATAGTACTGTTACTCTCCAGAAAATTTATCTATTCCCATTATAAAGATAGACAGTTTTGATGTGATTTCAGATGGGTGCTCTGGTCAATACTGTCTGTCTACTTTGCACTTGTTCCCTTTTTAGTTTGAATGGGGGGGTTGGAATAAAAAAACTCCAAATATTAACTAAAGTGTTACTTGTGAAAATTATGCAAATTACAATTGTCTGCTATATTAATTAACTGTGTTCATTGGAATAGCATATGAAAAATTAAATATACTTCAAAATGTTAAATAATAGCTGGATCATTCTGAAATTAAAAAAAATTAAACAGATACATGGTCATAGACTGCTATTCACCCTGTGAAATTGCATTTGACCTCCAGTCGGGTAATTGTATTATGCCTGCCTAAATTTCCATGCACGGTGATTTACAATTGAACATATTATTCTACTCCTCTTCTCTGACTGTAGTGCATGCTCCTGCTATTTATTGCAGTGTAGTTATATTTATTGCGGTGTAGTTGTATTTATTTAAAGGATGATTGTGTTTTAGTGGCTCACTCCTTTGGTTCCTACATAGAGTTTTTTGGCAAGCATGCTTTCCATCCAGGTAATTAATGCCATGTAAATAATGGATTCTTTATATTCATGTATTTTATATATTTTGATGTACTTCTGATGAAAGAGGCAGCAGGAACAGAATTACAGAACAAAACCAAAACCTTTGCCGCTGTTGTTTCATGCAAATTTTTGGGTAGTCCTTCCTCAGGATTCCTCCCAGAAGCATCCAACAAACTGCTCAATCCTCTTTATCAGCAACAAGGACTGTTTTCCTGAAGCTGGCCTGTGGCTCAAAGCAGTACCTAGTGAATATAAAGATACAGCTCCCTGCCGGAAAAGAAGTTCAGCATTTATCTGACATCACTCTTTAAATATAATTGCATGTTTAAACTCATTGAAGAGAGATAGCTATTTCATCATGGAGAAAATAGTGTATGCTCATTTTTTTTATTTTTAATCAGGCTTTAGCTCTGTAGCTTTATGGTCTAAGAAGAATTAATATCAGATGGGAATAACAGGCAGAGAGGCTAATTTCAGCCTAATAATTTGAAACCTAAAATTACTCCTTCTTAAGTGTGTCAGAAAATGGATTGCTTTGGAATAGCTGAAGTCCGGTGTCATAGAGTTGTTACAAACATACCTTTTCCCACCGTGTGGATGGAATTTTGTGTTTTGCAAAAGGGTGAGAACTTGGTACAAAAGGGTGGTTAGGTTGGACCCACGAGCTCTGAACTGCGCATAATGCCTGCTCTTGGCTGCACCTGGGCTGAGCTACAACCTACTAAATAATGCATATTCCAAGTAAATGTTAGGTCTGAGAGGCACCAGAACTCTGGAGACCAGTGAAAACAAACAGGATCTTACTTCTGCTATTAGTAGATGTTTGGCCATCAGTGTGAGAGAGAGCAGTGCTTCTGTTATCACAGCACTTGTGAAACCTGCCTTTGTCTCAACCCAAGTGACCCTTCCTGGAACTGCCTATGCCAGGAGCAGGTTGGGTATAAAACTCTGGCACGAGCATATCCTGAGATTTGGAAATGCTGGGAATGTTTCCTGTTTGTCTCCATCTCTTCATTAATATTCTCTGCTGTCAGCAAGATTGATACAAAACACCAAATTCTGGCTTCATTTACTTAAAGGCACTTCAAGCCTGGACTCAGACCTCATCTTTTTTTCCAGTGCAGGAATTGCATCACTCCCCAAATTTTGAACAGTTCCCAAGAAACAGATCTAACTCTGCTTGAAGAATAATATATCCACTATTCTTGAACACAGAGATATTGTTTTGGCTGAAGGCCCACCTGAAAATGCCAACTTTGCTACTTCAATATCTGAAACGTGTCCCAGAGAATTACAAAAATGCTTAATGACATTAGGTTTTGAACTAGAACTATTGTTTTAGCTAGAACATATAATGTACATCTGAAATTCCTTAATTTTCTTAATTATCTCCTAATTACAGTCTAATTAATTACTAATTTATCTTAATTTCCTCTGGTAATTTCCTTATTAGTCCCTGTTTTAATATGCTACATTTTTATCCTTTCTTCTTTAATTGGAAATAGACTTTACAGTCTTGGCTATGACAAAAGGTATGTCCCTACCTTCTGCACAGCACACCTAAATATGGCTTTCCAGTTAGCATGGTTTCATTAGGAAACTGGAATGGCCATGCAATCATCAGTCCTGCTCAGAACACAGGAAAAGTTATATGGTCCTCATGATTTAAAAGGGAAAAAAAAAGGTAGATTTATTGTTGAGTCCTCAGAGTCCTCAGATTTCTTTATGAAAGAAGAAATTTCTTCAGTCAATCCAATGTTTAGAACCTCAATTTCTATTAATTATTATTATTTCTGTTATGTTTCCTTCTGTGTCTCCTTTAAAATGATCTTAAGCAAGAGTCTTTTTCTTTTTTAATTTCAGAAAGCTCTGAAAAAATCAGAGCCTGCGCATCCCATGGTGGATATTCTCCACTTGCACTTTCCTCCAGGCTTTTTTTCAGAATTTTTTGTTAACTATCTCTGTTATAAAAAAACCCAACAAAACCAAAAAAAAACCCACCAAAAATCAAAACCAGTCAAACTCTAACCAATATATATACACACATAATAGAAAAAGCCTATTTCTCCAGAGCTTAAATTTCCCCTTGCTTGAAAAACTGTACATTAATTAAAAGATTTTTTTCCCCCCTCTCTTTCTGAAATAACTCAGGCTAGAGGTGTAACTCACAAATGCTTATATCTTGTATCCAAATGGAGGAGGAATATTTCTATGGAAGGAAAGTACACAGTTCAACTGAACTTTCACAATATAACTCAGCAACATTTTAATCAAAAAGGATTCTGTTGTTAGCACAGATGGAAGCAAAGCAGTAGGAACATAAGCTGTCCAACAGTTGCAGAGCCAGGAAACCAGAGGTCCTCAATTTAACAGTGTTGGCAGAGTGCAATTCCCTGTAATTGTGCAGTGAGTCTGATCTTGCATACAGGCATAAGTTGGAATTGTTTCATTTTTGTGGAAATTGTTTTTAGGAATAGATTTCAGAGTGCATACCACTCAAATGTAAAATAAGTAGATTTATTATGCTGCTGCACCAATCGACAAGGGCAACACTGGGATGTTCCTTCTCTGTATATTAACAGCCATTACTGATTTTACCCACATAGAGTTGGGCCTGGGTAAGAAATGAAAGACAAGTTAAGAGAAGAGAGCAGGAAGAGCTGCAGACAGGTATTACATCCTCTTATTTACAGCTCATGGTGGTGCAAAGAAAGGATGGTAGCAGAGTCTCCCATAGCTGTGTTTTACTGAGACTCTTGCCAAGGCTGCATCAGTGGTGAACTTGATGCCTTGGGAAGGCTGCCCTGAAACAGAGACTGGACAAGGCTAGAGGATAAAGTAGGTATTTACTGAAAGGCCTTTAGGATCCACCTTGGGCCAGACAAAACCTGACCAGGGATACACTCAAGGTGAATTAAGAATGGTCACAAAATGGACAGCCGGTCACAAAGTATTGCATTTTTATAAGTTTTGATCCATTTGCATATTGGAGTTTAATTGTCCAGTTACAGCTTCAGGTTGTGAGGCCTCATCCTTCTTGCTCCTCCCTTCAGCCCACCATTGTTTGTGCTTTTGGGCCTGAAAGTTGTCCTTGGTTTTCAGCAGGAAAAGGATTTGTTTTGTCTACTTACTCTGTGAAGAGAGCTGACTACCATTTAATATGAGGCTCAGAACCCCACCCCTAGGCAGCACAGAAACTGGAAAACATGAAAGCTAAAACTTAAGGCATCAAACTGAACTGCCACCAGATGCTTCTGTCCCTTCCCAGGGTGTGATTTCCACCAGGGTCAGGGCATTACCCTGAAGGCAAAGTCCAGACTCACCTCACGTGGCCAGAGATGATGGATTCAGACTGAAGTGCTCCTGTAAAGCAGCTCTGAAACATTCTCCCAAGATGAGAACCTCAGCCAGAGGGACAGTAGCAGACGTGCAGGGCTGTGGTATCCATACCAGCCCCAGCCTTTTGCTAATTAAATGTGTGTCGGGCTGTCAGTACGGCCTGAGGTAAATTGGAAAGGGAACAGGAGACCTTCAGCTGGCAGCTGGTCCTGTGGCCCTGATCAGTGCCTTCTCTGGAGAGCTGAGAGGGAGCAGAGCTTCTGCAAGTATTCTTCATAAGTTACATTTCTGCAGGCACCTAAACCCAGGGTAGGTTTTCTTTCCAGAGGTCTAATAGATTAAAAATCTAAATACAAGAAAGCTTGCAAAAGTGGCTCTGAGTTACCCGTTACTCCTGGGACTTGTTTTAATTCACTGATCCTGTGCTTTCTCCTTTTGCCTTTCAAGTGTAATCTCATTAGAAAAAAATATCTCAGAATTACCATTTGCTTTTTTATTTCTTGGTTCGTTCTACATCAAGGGTTCAAAGTTTGGGCATTTTGTTGTTTGTTTACTTCATAAAAATATTATCTGCTGCATTTGTTGAGATGAATATCTTTCTAAAATCTGGAAATGTGGCTGTGATCTTTATTGGCTTTCTCATCCATGCTGGAAAGAAATAACAGTTGTTTTTTCTCATCTCATAATATCTCATAATATAAATCAAGTGGTGCTGTATGACTAAAGAATTCAGATCATTTAGAAGGGCTTGGTTTTATTTTCTGGTTGTTTTTTGTTTGTTTGAGCCTGGGGAGTGTTGTGTTTGTCTTTAAAAAGCCATCAGTAAGCAGCCACATGGCTGTGAAATGCTAACAAGTCCTTTTTTCTTGGTGACTTCTGCTTTTGGGGATTAATTCTTGCTAATTTGCAAGTCCCAATCCATTTCAAGGGAGAAAGAATAAAGTAGAACAAAGGCTGATAAGCTACCTCCTCAATGATGAACAAGCATCTAAGCTACACTTACTGTCCTTGCAAGTACTGATAGTCTTGAGGCTGTAGGAATTCACCTTGTGTACACAGCCCAAGCTTCAAAATAGTTTCATCTCTGAGCTCATAAACTGCTTAGCTGTAGCACAGAACAGCCCACAGGAGAAACTAGGCCCATGGTTTTTAGGCAACCAACTCAAAGGAAATAAAAAAAACCTTTAGCAGATGAATGTGTTTGGAGGCTGTTGCTGTTTCCAATTATATTGTACATAGGATTAAAGAGAAGCAGAAAGATACTTCCTTTGCTGACACAATCATGTATAGCCACATACACATTATTGAAAGAAGACTTCAGAAAAGGAAAAAAGAACTTTTGTTCTAGAACATACACATTTTCTCTTATTTGTGTTAATGATGGAGGAACAAAACCAGAAATTAGTTAAGGGTTTTCCTGATTTTCAGGAATATAGTGCTTTTAAAGATACTTTCTTTTGTTTTGTATTTTCCCCAAAGGAAGGAGACTTTGGTGTAAATAAAGGTTCTGGAGTCCTTGAATTATCCTCCTGGGCTATCTGTGAATCTAATCTTAGCCAAACACTTTCTAGCTATACGATATAGTCAGAGATTACGGGCCAAATTCTCTTTTCAGTTATTCTGCTGAAACTCATTGAAATCAATGTGAGATTGGACTTGTGTAACAGGGAAGATTTGGGCCACTGTCTGCAAGAGATAAGAACTGGGCCAATACTATAACAGCCTTTTTTTAAAAAAATAACTTATTCAAGCAAACTTAGGGTCATGTGCTGTCCTTGATGTGCACATACAGAGCTTCAAGGGTTCATGTTGGACACATTTAGAAAAACAATTTTTTGCTAGTTGTTAGGTACAGAAGGAGTTTGGGTGGAAAAGTATCCAAAATTTAATTAATTTTACAATTAAGCTCATGATGCCCTACATTTATTTTGTAGGTGAGCAGCCTTTTTGTTGTGCCACAATGCAAATGACCCTCCCAAGAAACAAATGATATTATAACTCTAGGTGATGAAGTGCATAGAAAAAGTGAGCTTTTCCCTACAGTAATGCAATATCTTTTGTGAAAATAATGTGATCCCATCTCTTCTGCCTTCCTTTTGCAGATTTTGCTACAGTTTATGAGAAATAATAGTACTTGGTGCTGTTATGGAGTTTCAATCTCGAAATCAAAGTACTCAAAAATGTTATGTGAAAATAAGAAACTTACTATAAGCTGCTGAGATAGTTTGCTCATGGGGGTGAATAGAGAACGAGTTCTCACTACATCAGGATCTTCTTTTAATTGGGAGCTAGAGACGCAAAAGACATTTTAGTTGTTTTTGTTTTTTGGATATCATCAGGATTAAAAGTGAACCTTAGCAACTTAGGCACTGCTGTCTTTACTCTTGAGTTCCTTTCATCTATTTTTGCAAGCAGTGCCTCAGACTTCCCCTTAATTTCAGTTTGGTAGGTTGCCAGACCTGTGGCCCTGTTTTCTTGATAGCAGTGACCATAGGAGCTGAAAATTGGTCCACACTGGTACTTTCTAAAGTAGTCCTGCTGTGCTTCTGCACTGGGATGCTTGTGATACTGTTTGGTGTGACTGCTGTAGTCATATTGACATGTTTAAATTCATAGAATCGTTAATGTTGGAAAGGACCTTCAAATCATCTTGTTCCAAACCCCCTGCCATGGGCAGGGACACCTTTCCACTAGACCAGGTTGCTCCAAGTCCTATCCAGCCTTGAAGACTTATGGATGGGGCATCCACAGCTTCCTGAGCAAAAATGGTGTAGCACTGCTTTGTGCTGGTAAGTAGATAGGTTGTATATTAAAAGGAGTCATGGTGGTTCTTTGGTGTTTGGGTGTTTTTTTGTTTGTTGGTTTGGTCTGGTTTGTTCGTTTGTTTTGTTTTTACTTTTTTTGTTGTTTGTTTTTCTGCATATAATGCTAGGAATTTTTTCTATCTGCCACTGAAAAAACCACAAAAATAAAATAAAACAAACAAACAAACAAAAAACCCCCCAAAAAACCAACAACCTATAAAATATTTTAAGGCTCTTAGGTAAAAGAAGATTTATAGAAATGCAAGGTAGTATTATTGTAGTCATTTTATTACATAAAAATAGTACTTGTCGTTGTTTTGGCATAAAATCTATGCGCATGAGTAAGAGGAGTTGGCAGCCTGTAGGAAGATCACCATGTGCTGAATGCTGACAATAATGAACAGCTCTGGAACACCAGCAGGAACCACTGTGCTGCATGTGCACCCTGCAACAGCTTCATCCAGAGTGGTAAAGACAAGTAAAACCAAGCTACAGCAGTGTGAGAAAAATTCAAAATAAAGTGAGCAGCAAACTACACCTGGGGCTCTTCTTAGAGCATAAATTGGATACATAGTAAAGCAGAACTTGTGTTGATTGGCAGCTGACACTAGCTCTTCCTCAAATTGGATATTATTTGGGATTTTACTGTAGCACTGAACATGGAAAAGACACTCATGCGAGTTAGTCAGCATGAATCAGAGGTGGTAAACCTTTTGAAAGAGAAACCTGCCACACTGAAAGGTTTGTTTATTCTCATTTGAACAGGTTTCATTCTCTGAGATGTAGCTAAAAAATCCTCATGCTTTGACCCCTTTTGTTCGTTTATACCTGTTTTCTGTTTCTTTAATTCTCCTACAAAAGCCTGGATTTCTGTAGGGAACTGCTGAGTGTGAAAATGTTGCCCTGTTTCCTGAAAGTGAAATAAGGGTATTTCGTAGGAAACATAAAGATTTTACAAGCAATAGCAAAGAAATGCAGATAGGTTAATCTGGATACAATGAATTCCATATGTAATACAAGACTGAATGTTCCTTTGGCTTGCTTTTTTTTTCTTTTTTTATTGGTGACAACACTACAACACTACACTCCAAATTATGAAACCCAAGAAATAGAGTCCTAATTACCTAGACTGCTGATCAAGGCAATCATCTGGGTTTTTGGGACACTTGTATGCACATTTCTTTCCAATTAGCACATTCCAGATCAGGTCCCAGTAGCTGCCTGAAATCAGCTTTTCATAGATGCAGTAAATATTTTTTCTGAGCAAAGGGGAAGACTTCAGGTAGTCATGGGATAAGTAGGTGACATCTTTGACTATCCCATAGTTACTAGCCACTTACTTAAAATGTACAGCATGAAAGACTTTGATGTGAATCTGAGACCAAAGGCATCAATTTTCCCTTTCTTTTTTCTTTACACTGATTTATATTGTTGAGCCTAAAGATAGATAATTGATTGAAAAAATGTTATAATTTAAACCATTAGCATGTCATTGTATTTCTTGATAATGTTCTCTGGATTCTTTTATCTAATTCAGGTTTAATTTAACTTCAATTTTTTTGTTGTAACTTTCTTCTGCATTAAAGGTTTGACCAAAATTTTTACATTAATATGTTTGGCTCAAACCATTTACTTTCCTGTTAAATTTAGGAATGCACGTGTTTGATGCAAAAATTGGTGCTATATTTACTTTTCATTTATTTTAGAAAAGTGCATGCCAGGACATACTAGTTGCATAAATTAGAAGTTTGGCCAGATCTGTAAGGTCAGAAAACAGGTACCACATGAAAACTTGCATTCCTGCTGCCTGATTTCAGGAATTAAAAAGAACTACCTGGAAGGTTGTGCCCTGACATAGAAGAATTGAGAGAGAAGGGGGAAAAAAATTAATATTTAAGAAGAACACTAAAAGAGTATACACATTGCTCATTTATCTGGACTAGCACATTTATTGGGTAAGTCAAAGAAATGCCTTCATATTTTATTGCTGTGATTTAATTTCCCCATATTTTAGGTTTTTTCGTGCTGCATAGGGTACATAAAGCAGCATTTCATGAACAATAGCAAATGAAAACTATGATTTTTCTTTTTCCAACTGCCCCAAGTGTTCTTAAGCCAAATAAAAATATGACTAGACACAATTTTTAAATGCAACTCCAGGTACAACTTAGAACTAAAAGGAGTCATTTTTCAAATCGCAAAGCCTTTGGGACACTCAGGGAAATAAGTGAAGAATAAAAAAATATTGTGTGTGTATATATGTGTATTTTGTGGTGACAGCCTCTGCCAGAATGAGTTCCAGTTAGATTTGTCTGTCTCACTGAAATTCCACTTCTCTCTTTTCCTGCGTGTTTCCAGTCCACTGTTTCCATCAGTGCATTAGTCATTGTTCCACCGCGTTAATTATCCGCCCAGACTCTTTGAGTTGTGCATCCAGCTCAGCAGCGCTCACGCTGTGGGTGAATTAATTAAAGCACTGAGAAATCCATGCTCAGCAAGGAGAACAATTGGCACGGTGCACTTGGATGTGGATCCACCTGCCAGGACCTCGGGGCACGGGGAGGAACCGCTGTGAGCGTGTCCCCACGTGAGGGTTCCTTGTCTCCGCACCGAGCTGAGGCCACCAGTCATGCAGCAAGAGGCTGCTGCAGCCACATCTGCTTCCCCTGCCTCCTTCAGGCTTCATGCAGCTGGCCCCATCCTGCTCCAGCGGGGTGAAGGATGGTGAGGACTAATGCCTGGTGAATGCATTATGTCTAGGGAAGGAGTGCAGGAAGGTGTCCAGGAACCTGGAATAGAGGGAATTCGGATGAAGCGCCTGTCTTGACAGCAGGACCTGGAGGAGTGGCACTGCCAAGCCATCTGGGATAGAAATTTAGTAATGAGAGGACACTACGGCACCATTCCATCATCTGTGATGATTTCCTGGAAGTTTTAAGTCTTGGTGTGTGAATAAATCCAGAACTCTAACATAGGAGACTGGCTGACAGCCTTCCTAAGAATTAAGCCCAGTGAGTAACACTCACTCTAATGCAATTAGACTATAACTGCCTAATTGAGTTACCAATGGAATTTCAGAGATTTCACTGTGATTATGCACAACGTGTGTGTGTGTGTGTGTCACAGTTCATCCATTATTTAGCCAGATATTCTTAGGATCTTGGTTTGCATTAAGTTACTGGGAGCCTGCCTGTGGCCTTGTAAAGGAAGAAGCAATCAATAGCAGGGGCCTGCTGCTGTCCTTACTAATGTCAGTGACTTTTGCAAAAGGATTCCCAAAGAACAGGGATAGCATTTAGGGCCTCAACCACATAAGAACTTGCAAAGAACAGGGATAACAATTAGGGCCTCTACCACATATTCAAAAATAGAACAGATTGTGTGCAAACTGATCAAATAATTCTTTGTCTCTGCAGCGTCTCTTATTCCTATTCATCAGCAGATGATCTTATCACTTGGTTTCACATGAGCTGCATTGCTTTTGATGATGTCATTTTTAGAACTCTTTTGTTTAAAACTGTGCAACTTCCCGTATGGACACTTTTATTAATTTAGTTCAATATTTCATTGATTTAGTTTTATATGAGAAAGAAATCACTTAAAATTGATATGAATTGGGTTTAAATTGGATTGCCATAGATACTGTTGAGTCCACAAATTTTGCGACCTAATAATAACTTCAAGGGCCTTCATTCCCTCTTCATTGCTCTCTTTCAAGCTCTGTAATAAGTCAATTGTTTCTCACCCCACTCAACTTGGAGCAAGACTTCCACAGTTAATTAGAATTTCATTCAACATCTTTTAATGCTTAACCTTTTAAAACCAGAAACAAATATTTCTTAAGAGTCAGCACTGTACATATAATTCACAACTTTTAAAATCCATCAGTTGCAAACAATCTTATAGCTAGGGGGATTTCTGTTTTGTTTATATGTTGAATTTTTTTTCCTATTTACTATTTCTTAGTAGGAAACCTTAAGAGAATTCACTTTCTTAATTTCAGAGGAAGTCTTCTGATTTAGCAGAGGTGCAAGTTTAGCATAGTGTAATGTACTGTGATGGAGTCAGCTAGCTTTGAGCTACTGCTCTAAAACTCACCATTGGCCAGGCTGATTTTCTCCATGAATTAGAGAAAATTAAAGCCTTTTGCCCTGGTGGTGCTTACTGGCAAACAGGAGCTTCTGGACGGACCTTAGGGACATCACAGATCTGTCCTTTTTTTTTTTTTTTCCTGATTATCTTCTCTGCAGTTGAGCCCAGTAAAAGACACTTGGCACCACACCAATATTCCTGCTCATTAGTGGCAATCCTGTCCCTAGGAATACTGTGCTTTTGGGCTTATCCATTCATTGGCTCCAAAGCAGATAAAATGGTGCTCTTGCTTTGATATTTAGTGGATTATCACATAGTAGTGCTACCAGTTGCATCCAGAAAGTTCCTAAGATCTGAAATACATTCCTTTAAAAGCATGTGAAAGATGACATGCTAGAAGAGTTACCTGTTGCCTTGTAACCAGGTGGGCTGGAGTTTATTGCAGCAGAAGCAAGAGCAAGGATGTTTTACAGCCTTTTGGTTTTGCCTTTTTGTTGCTGTTCTCCTGAGGGAAACAAAACCATGTGCTAGCAAGCAGAAGCTGCCAGTTTAGTAAAAGAAAAGGAAAGGTACAGGTCTTATAAGAAATGCTGTGAAACTTGTGGCAATAACAAGACAAAACCAGACGCAGCTGCAAAGACAAAAAACAAACCCAACAAACCTCTATCTTGTATCTCAGCTGGTATCTTCTTTTTGTGATGGTTAGACATCCCAATCCTGAAGAATGTATGAGGCTAATATCTAAACCATGATGACAGTGAAACAATAGCAAATTTGAAAGAGACTATTTGTTCAAGGATGCAGTTTGCCAGTGGATGCATTGTGCAGTGGTAGAGATCTAAATAATGCAGAGTTATTATTGTCTAACATTGGACATCAAAATGTAGCACTGTCAGACTGAGGGGCTGAATGAGATCCATAGCTACATTATGAAATAAATTACTCTGGTAGCACTCAAGTAGCAGAGTTTCATTTTAGTTCCCTGTCAGATGCACTATGAAAGAATTATGAAAGAATATGAAAGAATTTTCAGTCTTTTTTTTTTATTATTTTTTCTGTCTATCCAACAGATACACCTGCAGCAGGTGACAGAAAATAAGACAAAATTACCAGAAGCTGATATTGCAGGATTTCTATCCAAGAAGAGAAATATTATTGCAGGTATCTCCCAGAAATAATAATCTCTTTCAAAATTTTAGGCACATTTGTCAGACACAGGAATTCCAAATAGTCACCGTTTACATTTCTGAAGGCATGTCTGCACATAAACTGGCTGAATCAGAACAAGGATCTGCATGCATATCATGCTTTGTGCTGTTACACAACAGGTCAGATTAAACAATCTTTTCTTGTTTCTAAAATTCTATGAATCAAATTCAATTTCTGAACTTTGGATGCATCTCAGACTTTCTTTTCATATGCAAATCAGGTCTAATTTATCCCAGAATAGCTACAACACATCTGCAATCAATGTCACTATGACAGGATCAGGTTAAGTTCAGTTCACTGAACTGAACCATTTCATTGGCTTTAGTTTCTTTGGAGACTACAGGAAATATTCATATAAAATAACCACGGTATTAATTACTGATGCAAAATGTACACCTGAACACACTGTAGGCTATATTAAATGGACAATAGAAATGTGATCCCTCCACCCCACTCAAGGGGGGTCACAGCTGTATCTGACATGAGGTTGCCACATGTCCCATAGGAAATGACACTTCTCATAATAATATATCCTCAAATCCCATGTTCTTTCTTTGGAGGGGTACAGACTATCACTTACCTTGTGTTTTCCACTTCCATATGGGAGGGGAAAAAAAAAAAAGTGAAATCTGGCAACAGTCATGCTACAGAATCTTTCATTTGTCTCTAATGTCCTAATGTACTGCTTGTTGGATGGGAACACCTGTTTCTTTTGTGGGGTCAACATCACCTCAACATAACTGCTGATAGGATTTCTCCCCTTTTAAGAGAAGCACCCAAATGAAGACCTTGTGATGTGCATTACTGGATACTTGAGTTTTCTTCTGCACTCAACAAGCTGACCTACTATTTCAATATCTCTGTAATCTTAGTCTAGCATATCTGATTGAGCTGGAAAATTTCAGGATAATTTAGGACTGGGCTTTAAAATCCATGCACTTCTTCCCTAGCTATAGCCAAGGCTGCATAAAGCTTTGGCAATGGTTATTGGAGAACATAGATGGTGCATTTGCACTATGGCACTGATGTTTCTTTTCCTTACCAACATCTTAGTAGTCCCTTCATGAAAGAAAAGAGATGTTTTAATCCAGTATGCTTTTAAATGTCTCTTCTGGCACTGCAATCTTGTCACTTAGCAAATGCAACTAATGTGGGTCCTCAGATCTGAATGACCCACCCAAATGACACTTTCACACAGACAGCTACTGGGGCTACTGTGCTGGGGGAGCTCTAGAAATGAGGAAATGGAGTTACATCCTCCTCTGATATTATTTTCAGAATGAAGAAAGCATAAGAGGAGGTTTAAGTCCTAAGGACAGTGTGCATACCTCAGGTATTATATCGAATATGAGGGAACTGAAGAAGAACTGTGAGTCTTGAAGGCTGTTACTTTACGACGTAATGAAGAAGCTTATTGCCCAGCACATATAAGCAGTTAACTGCAATAGTTTGGTGCTCCATCTTCATGGTGATATATTAAATACACCATTATTTTACGCAGCTTCAAGTAGTAAACTTTATTATGATTATAAATGATAGACATTAATGGATCATTAATCCATATAATAATACTGAATTTTCATAAAACAATTTCAAATCATTTAAAATTCTCCCTAAGAACCTTTCTGACACCTTCCACTAGAAAATGACTTTATTTTACTTATCCCTAATCATTCCACACTTCCCTGGTTCCACTAATTACTGCTTCAATTCTCAGTTGTTTGTTCAGATCACCTTTAACCATCATTCCCATAAATTAAAATACACCACCAGCTTGTCAGGTTTCAGATGAATTCTGAGTTAGTATTTCCCAAAGTATATGCTATAGATAGTGCCCAGGAAGGTTCTACACATGAATCACATTATGGTATTCTATGGAATATGACTAAATTTTTCGCTGTGCTATGTGTAATTACTCTGATAGGGGTTTTTTAACATCTTAAGTAACCAGCTGATTAATTCATGTCTCGAGATAGCCTGAGATCTGCAGTTAATGGTTACCCTTTTTTTTGCTGAATTTTAGGATGGTAAATATTGGCCATGTACCGCAAAAGTCAGGAAACTGAGGCCAGTTGATACCTAATGCAACAAAATTCCTTGCTATGGAATGAATAAATAAGCATAGGCACAAATCTCATAGATCCTGAAATGTGTTGTGTTCACCATAAAGTAGATTAGCCTGTTGGTTCTACCATGGTATTATAAGGGCTCAAATTTGGGCAAAGTCTAATTGTGTGGTCTTTCCAGGTCAAGTCAGTCTTTGTGGTTGTTTGCAGTCTGAAATTGTGCATGTGTGTTTTGTTTATTAAGTCAGGATAAAGACTGCTGTGGAACTAAATTATGAACTCATGCAGTCATGGTTGTGAAATTAAGTATATATAATAAGTATAAAACTCTAATAAGTACAAAACAAATTTTTAATTGCTCAGATTTTTTTTTTGCCTTTCCATAAACTTATTTCTAAGTGCACCTAAGCACAGATATGTGTCAGTTATGGCTGCCTCAACAACATTCCGAGCTCCTGACCCGGCCATGTTTCTGGAGGGCTCCCGTTGACCCAGAGTTGCATTTGGTAAAGGCTCACTGCGTTATCTGTCTGTCTGCTCGCATGCACTGCTGCAGTCTGACTGGTGTCAGGAGCAGTGTGTTCCCCTGAGTGCTGCCTCGGGCTCCTTCTGCCTTCAAGCTGCCACTCGTGGAACAATGACTGCCTGCTTAGAGCCTGAAGTCCTTCATGCCTGTAACACCTAAATTCTGGTCACAAAGCTACGTGGTGACTTATTCTGACCCCTTCTGTATAATTTCTGTGTGCCACTACTGTGGTCACCCATATAATAAGGCATCAACAAACTCCCAATAATTTAAAACGTGCTGTACATGGAACAAAATTTATAGAATTTTATGATTTCTGTGGGTGAAGCTGTCAAGAAATGGATTTTCTTCATTATGCCAGAGCATCAAAGACTTGTAATTATTCTGCATGCAAAAAGTTTGTCAAATTGACATAACTTTATACCAGGTTAGCAGAAATATGAATTAAAACTATTAAGATTCTCATGTCATTTTATTTTCATAGAACAAATGCATTCTTATGAAGTGCATCTGAAGCCTTTATCTTTGAAAATTATTGGTGAATTGACCTAATATCTCAAGACAGACTTGCAGCTCTGGAGTGAGATCAAATAGCTATGAATAGGAATAATCTAAAGTATATTCTAATAATTTGATTTTGAATCATGGTCTGGCATTGTGAAAGCATCTATGCGAGGAACTATTTGAAATTGCTTAGTTGAATTATATTTTGCCATTAAAGCAATGCTCTAATTTTATGAGATTTCAATTGTATTTTTCTTCAGGCTTCTGTTAACTTTTTAGCCTCTTATTTGGCTTTTTTTTTTTTAATTTCAGAATTTCCTGTGAATAGTCCAAACTTACTTCTACATTTTCCAGCCAGATAGTCTGTATGATTCATTTTGAACCTCTTTGGTGTAAGTTGATGCTTGACAATACAAAAAGTATTTCAAATATATATGGAAATGCTTCGTATTCTCCTGCTGTTTGTCAAAATATTTTTGCTTTTACACAGGTGTTTTCTCCTTGATCTTCATATTCTGATCAGCAACATTTTTTTAAACAAATATTTTTTTTTTCCACTGAAAAAAGGTGATTTGAATAATTATCATATTTCTTCATTGAAATATTGCTGTGCTTTAAAAAGTGTTTATCCAAAGTATATATGTGGTGAAATATTTGTTTGTTTGTTTGTTTTCTGTTTTGTTTTGAAGAAATATGATTATGAATCAGTTACTGGGTTTCTCAAGGCTTGGGTGTCTTGGAATTAAGACACTATGTGCTTCTAGACTTTATCTAAGATCGAAGGACAAAAGCCTTTGAAAGAATCCCCTACAAGGAATTAGTCTGATGCTGATACGAACCCAAAATTGATGCTGCTTTGAATTCAGCCTGTGTCTGTGAGCTCTCTCCTTTCTTGGAACTGGGCTCATTTGGAAGAGGTAGCCATAAAGGTGTCTGCAACCAGTTTCTTTGTTGGTCCTGTTCATGTGTGGTGTATTTTCGCAGAAACAGGACAATTAAACGTTTGTGATGCTTTTGCATATTCAGAGAAAGGCCTTTTTTTCAAACACCTCACTCACAGAGCACACAAAAACGTGGCTTGCAGAGGGCATGTACTTGCATTTATTGTACCCATTTAGACTCCATCCCTGCGAATGATCACCTGTAATAATCCAAAATTATTACTTTGTGGACTGTGTGCTTAATTTTGCTACTCTTTTGCTCCTGGTGCATAAAGAATGCATTATGCAGGGTGGGTAATGCTGTTCCCTCTAAAAATAAAGATTTATAAAAGTGTTTGTGGGAATGCAGTCGTTCAATAACAAAGCTCTAATTGCAGAATTCGGTGAATGCTTTACAGTGATTAATTTATCTACTATATCTACTTTCTTGTTGTGCAAACAGAACAAAAATAAATTGTCATTACCTTACATTGTATACTAAAACACAATCTTTACAACAGAAAGGCTAAATGACAAAATTACTCTAAGTAAGACACATAAGGAAGTCTAGAAATAAGGATTTGTTTGTGGGCTTTTTTTCTGCCTTCCTTTTAAAATTCTAATATATGTTCTTTGTTTGGGCACTGTAAAATAGGCTGGTTTTAGGATGCTTCTGAGTGGGAGAAAAGTAATTTCACATAAGAAATACCTTTGCAAGTCTTCAAGCTGTTCTATTCAGTATACAGTGTTATAATTCTGCCACATAGGGCACAAAAGGAAATGATAAAAATAAAAGCTGAATTATGATATGGAGAGATTGCAAATGGACTATGATTTCAAGATTGATTTTTATTTGTTTTTTTTTTTTTAAATCTGAAAAGAGTAGAAACTATATGTAGTTTGTTTGGGATGTTTTGCAAACCATCACATTAAAATTTTATTCCATGCTAAAAGAAAAATGGTAAGAATTCTTGGTGGAGTCTGGCAAAGAACATTTACCAAAAGTTTATCCAAAACTGTATTTTGCATTTTTATTCCTTAAACACTTGTATGTACGTATTTCCTTTTTTGTCTTTTGCAGCTCCAGAAATTATTTCAGTAGTTGTATTTTAAACCCAAATATTGAAAATAAGTCTGTAAAGATCAATATAAAACTAAATTATTCAGTACCAGGCAGTACAAAATGTTTTGTTCCACCTCTCTTATTATTAAATATTGAAATACAACCTCTGAGTATTTCTTAAGTAGAGGAATATTTTAGCATCCTTATAAAAAAAAAAAAGCTGCTTCTAAATCCACCTAGAGGTGAATGATGGCTTCTGTTTTTAAAATGCTTTTCTCTCTTCAAATTGTAGGGAATTTAATTCTGATGTGTGTCCTGTGCTAAACTTCCATGTAGTAAACAAGAAAGATGTGTGTTACTAGTTAATCTTTTGCTATTATCCAGTCTTCGCTTCCTCTGAACCACAAGATCTTATGAGGAACTAAAAAATACTGGTTTAATTGAAAAGGGCTTTTTTAAATTAAAAGAAAAGCAAAGTAAGTATAGTTAAAATACATTTGATTGGAGAATATTCACTTTTGCAAAGCAATTCAACAAACATTGGCTTACTGCCTATAATGCACTTTGTTTTTCCTCTGTAAATAACATTTTCATATAGCATTAACAATCCATTTCCTTTCCTCTATGATGATAAATATTTTTCATGTCTGTATTTGGTCTTTATAAAAACAAACAAAAAACCCTGAAGTACTGCAGGCATATAAAACTTGTACATGTTGAGTCTTTGAAGAGAGATTTCACTGAAGTCTAGAAGATTTTTTGGTTCTTAATATTTTTATGGTTGGCTCATTTGAATTCAGACCTCTGATGTTCTTTGTCTTTGCAAAGTGCAATACAAGGTCACAAGTTTCTGAGGTTATAAGACTGTTCCAGCCTTTTTAAATTCTAGTAGTTTCTGTTGTTTTAGTTAAGTCGCCTTTTTTTTTTTTTTTTTTGCTTTTGATATGGAGAAATGAAAAAATGGAGAAATTGCAGTTTTCTGTCCATGAGATCACTGAGTGCTTTATATGGTGTCTCATAAGATCAACAGAATTTAGAGAGGAAAGTGGAGAACATGAATATTCCAGTGTTTGGAAGAGAGATACTGAGATAGAAAGCTGTTAATTTTTTTTTTTCATAAACCTTCAAAATATTCTGAGTCTTGCACTGTGCAATACAGTATAGTACATCCTAGTACATCCCCCACTGTATGACCAATGGCTAGGATGAGGATACCCCTCAGTTTATTTTCTTTTGAGTCCTTTTGAGCCAATTCATAAGTAAAAATCCAGACCTGGACCAGACTGGCAGATGGTGCGAGATCATCCAGCAGCCTACATGAGTTAGCAAAGCTCCCTTTTTCAAGTGATATGTCCAAGTCCAAGCTTGAAATTTCTGTTGATTTATCTTTGGTGAACACCATTGACGACAGTGAACTCTGCAGCAAGGTGATGGATGCCACCACAAGCCAACAGGCAGGTGAAATTAAGCTGATTTCTTTCTCCAGGCAACAATTGATGGAACAAGGGAGGACACAGTCTCAAGCTGCACCAGGAGAAATAGAAGTTGGATATTAGGGCAAAGTTTTTTACAGAAAGGGTGATAAAATATTGGAATAGTCAGCTGGGGGAGGTGGTGGAGTCACCATGCTTGGATGTTTTTAAAAAAAGACTGGATGTGGCATTCATTGCCACAGTTTAGTTGAGGTGTAAGGGCTGGGTTGGACTTGGTGGTCTTGGAGGTCTCTTCCAACCTTGTGATTCTGTGAAAGGCATGCAAGGAACCTGGGCCACAGAGTGAGAAGCAGGTGGGGAGCATCCCCCTGCTGAGGGATGTGGATTGCCACACCCTGTTCAGGGCTGTGGTGGAAGAGAGCATTGTCAGAGGCTGAGGAAAGGGAAAAGGCATCTCTGAGCCCTGAGGAGATGGGGAACAAGCAGACATGGCAATGGAGGGGCAAGTTGTTTGGCAATAGTTGTGATGGAGGCGAAAGTAGGAAGCAGCCACCCAGTGAAGTCCCTAAGGAGGGATCTGTGTGCATCACTCCTTCCATGCAATGCAATGCAATGCGGCTGCACTGAAGTGAGCATTAAAAGGCTAATTGTGTAACATGCAGCATTATGGGGGGCACAACCCCAATCTTCTTCTTGCTCACAGTTCAGTCAGTGGGAGTTTTGCCTCCTCCCTCTGCTTGGGATGAAGTTATAGCAACTCTGTGATGCGAAGCTGACTTTGGTTGAAAGAAACAGTCCTTTGCGTTGGAGTAGTGGTTGAATACAGTTCCACGTTTTTCTTCCCTTGTCACCTTCCCCTGCTTTTGATGCTTGTTGCATAACCCTGTGTGCTACAGAAGATGCAACTCAACATTTTGTAAGGTTTATTTCTAGCAGTTTTCAGCAAACTCAATGTTGAGTGTGCTTGTTTTCCAGTCCTTAAAATACAGTCATTTTGGTGATGACTTTCTTTCACATAGCCAGGACACATCATATGTCTGAAGTAACAAACTATAATTTATTTCCGTGCAGAATGGGGATTTCTGAAATTTACAAGTTTTGGTGCTTGTTCATGTGTTGGTGTTTTACAAGTTCAGAAGTACAGAAGTTTCTTGCTTTGGAGAAAGAAGGTAATCATAGCCATTTCTACTTAAGTTTAGTATTTTTACTACAAGATGTGGAAAAGAGAAAAAGCAAGAGGGGAAGTAAAACAAGTGGCTTAGACCAAAAATGCAGAAGGCAATTTAAAAGATTAATGTGAACCTTACATATTGCTCTGAGAACTGCAATGGACCCTTCAAGTGTCCATTGCAGCCAAGACCATTTTGAAATGTGACTTTCCTATCATTCAAGTACTGTTTGACAAGTTTGCCATGACTTCAAGCTTTCTGCATGAGGGTGTAGTACTGCAGGTGTTGCTTCAAAATTTAATACCAATTTGCCGCCGATATTCAACATTACGCTACTGTAGAAGTGTCATTTCTTAGCTTTGTGATTCCCATCTCTTGTCTTAAGCCTTGTCAGTATATTCATAAACTGTCTCTGACCTCCTGCAATTCGGCAGGTGGAAGAAAAAAAAGAACCTTATAACGTGTAAATATCGATGAATGCAACATTTGATATGACACTGTAAAGACAGCTCTGAGATTTTATTAGCAGCTTTACTGAAATTTCTAGGCTTTCTCTACTATGGCTGTGGAGGTTCTGAATTTGTTTTTTTGTTGGCTTTTTTTTTTTTTGGTTGGCTTTTTTTTCCCTGTTTTGTTTTGTTTTGTTTGGCCTGGAAGTGTTAACTGATGTATAAAATAGGTTTATGTTGTATTATTTATTTGGAAAGCCTGCTACCAGTTTCCACGGCAGCTCAGAGATCTGAAAAGGTGAATGACCTTTAAATATTTAAAATCCGGTGCCACCACAGATAGCATATGCTGGTAACTCCAAAGGTACTGAGGAGAATCATCTTGTGGAAATTTTTTCAGTCTAATGCTTAGAGGAAAGGAAGAGACACTATCTCTCTCTGAACAGCAGAAGGGAGTAATTCAGTTCCTCCACAGACAGTGTTTATAGGCATAAAACAGCCAAGGGAGTATATCAGCTTAATGTGAACCCTGATACAATATACCTGCCTTTTCCCATATGAGAAAATAAATTTGCAGATGTAGCAAGTATTTCCTAAATGCCAAGCTTTTCTGGCTTGCAAATTGCAAGATGTTTGTAATTTATCATACCTTTTAGACCATTCTTGTGGCCCGTCACTATAGCAACTCTATAGGCTTCTACAGCAACACCTGGTCCTATCAGTAGCTTTAGCCCATCAAAGTTTCTTCATAAATAATCCATGTGAAAGTGAATGTAGCTGTCATGTTAATTTGTGGCTAACCTGGTTCTGGAAGGTTAAAACTATATGTAAGAAGCAAATAAAGCAGATTGTTTTCTTTTTCTTCTGAGATGACTTAACATAAGCTGACGGAAACAAATAAAAGAAGCTTTACTGATCACGGTCAAAGTTAAAAAAGAATGTCATGAGGATGTTCTAGTTATCATCTCACAAATACTCTCCTAAATCTGTCTGACCTCTTGTTAATATTCATAGTGGTACTCTTCACAAAACCCGTTTACTTTCCCAGTAAATACTGTATACAACCTTTGGTTGCTTAACTCCCCTCCTCCTCCATTTCCCGCTTCAACTCTTCTCTACTTTGCATCCACTGAAGTCTCAATCCCTTAAAGTCAGGGATAGCATCCACAGATGACAAAATAATATTTATGTCTAAAAATGCTACCTTATTTCAAGAAGGACACAGTTGAGTTAAGTTTCTGTTCACCACCCATACTAAATGTGGATAATAGTAGGCCAAGGGTTTGTATCTGCCTTGACTTCCAGTGTCTCCTCTCCAAAAATGGTCCTAATTTTGTGGCAGACTTTTCCATACATAGGCCAAAGAACTGCTGGCTTTCGAGGTGTAAAATTCTAAATTGTGTTTATGCTTTTCCATTGCTCTTGATACCTGAATATATGGATGGGAGATAGCTGGAGCAATAGGAGTCTGCAATTCTTCCCTTCTGCTGCTTTCATAGACACATTGACTAGAAAATGCAATATTACTGGTATAAAGTAGGAGCAAATAATCTTAGACTGAAAATAAACTGTTTGAGAGACTGTAAGGGAAAAGTGTGCCCACAGGACATAATATCCTCCAGAATTGCTCCTTATATATCACTGTTCAAGTCTGATGAAAACTTTCTGATTACTTTCAGAGGAAGAGATGGTTATCTCTTCAGTCAAGATAAACAGCTAAGTTCACAAAATGGTGATTGTCATCAGTGGGCACTGCAATCTGGCACTGAAAAAGATATCCACATGACATAATTATGGTTCCCATCTCTATACTTGTTTCATAATGCATGTTTAAACCACTAGTAAATTTTGTGGGTTGTATTTCTGTTTATACAGATATTCTGAACTACATTTATCTCTCTGGCAACTGAAATAGACTAATTTTATCTGTTAAAGAATTCCTAAGGCATATGTTTAATGTATTTGAGATTCTAATTTTACTGTTTCCTGTACTGCAGGAGACTTTCATTAATTCAGAGCATTGTGACACTTTTTGTGGCTCACATCATAAAGAACAATTTCTCCGTTCATAATTATACCCTCCTGCCAATTTTTCTTTCTTCCAGTCTCTGAAAAGAATTCCTTAAATACAGTATATATGACATGATTTAGAAACCAAAGTAACCACATCAACTGACATCAAAGTAAGCCTTTCTTCAGGAGTTAAATGAAGTCAGTGTGTACAAGACCTATTTTCAGGAGTTAAATGAAGTCAGTCTGTACAAGACAGCTACAACTCACGTTGGAGGATCATTGCCATAGAAAATTAGCTTCTTCAGTTTGCTGCCTCTTCTTTTACAAATGCCAGTTCAGTTAAGAAGTGTCTGCGAGTTTATATCTGTGTATATAATTCATAGAGGAATTACATCTGGAGATGCTGCCTACTGAAATAGCTGACCTGCTTTTATCCCCTGAAGGATATTCGTTCAACACATCCCCTGAAAAAAAAAAAAAAAGATTTGCTTCCTCATCATAGTGTAATACTTACAACAACGAAACACATGCATAAAAATCTTGTTGTGTTGAACAAGGCCACTAATGCAAGAGCAGTGAGAGAATGTAATAAAAAAAGAGACAGGGGAAACAAGCTCCTTGTCAGCTCCCTCACCACGATGCAGGGGTGAGTCAGAGAGGACAGTCTGCCTCTGTCACGAGAATGCAAAGTCCAGCTGGTGACTCTGACCTTACCACTTACAGTGTGTACAAAGAGAGGACAGTCCCCATGAACTGTGTATCTTGTTAGCATTTTGAAAGAACTCTGTTCTGAAAGCTGAAAGGGGTTCAGAATATGGCTGACCGAGTAAAACTGTAGTTACTGATGTACAAGTACAGATTTAAGAATCTCTTGTCCAAGCAGCCTGTTATGTAAAAATGAAGGAATTGGACCAGAGCATCTTCAAAAAGTATATCAGATAAAATAATCTCACACATATTTGATATCAACTGAATAATTCACTGGTCAAAAATGCAATTACAAGTGTGTATATATCAGATTATCGTATGAATCTATAACAGCGTTCAGAACAGAATCCTGAAGGTATGGCATGGAAAGGCACTGTGACCCACAGGGGACAGGGTCCTAGTAGAGATACTGCAAAGATTTGCTTTTGGCCGAGCCAGTAGCACAGATCTTTTTCATTTCAGAAAAGAAACATCATGCGGTTCTCTGCTCTTCTGAGGCTCAGTACCTGGAGGGGAACCAGGAGCAACATGCCTGCTCTTTTGGCTGAGCACAGTTTCTGCTTGACATCTCCTGGGTTTTTCCTTCAGGAGACTGACTTGAAGAATGAATCATAAGTGTGGAGGTGGTAAGAATTCAGAAATCATCTGCATAAGGAAGAAATGAGGTAATTATGCCTGCACTTTAGTCTTTACAGTGTACTGTAAATCTGCAACATTTGGCAGTGATAGGAACTAAGTGTATCACTAAAGTCTACCATAAGCAGCTGACTTATTATTCATACCTGGAACGTTTTTCGGGGCAAAAGAAGGTCAAGAAATGGATGAGGCAAGTGAGGGAATGATGCATCTTCACAGTCTTTATTAAGAACAATTAGGTTCAGATTTTACATAACATTCCTCATAAACGTGTCTGTTTAAAAAATGGTAACATTTCTCATTATTTTGAAAAAGACTGCAACTTCTTAAATTGTTATGTAAGTGTTCTGGTATGACTTTTCCCATTGTTTGTAGTAGGACTGCTCAAGTGAAAATGTGAGTGAGATTATTTGGTTATCTTTGAATTCTTGCTTAGTATGTTTCTGTAGTCTTGCCAGCTTGTTCTTTACTGCTGTTAGCAATTTTAGAGTCAAACTTGGAAAACACCATATGCAGTCCTGGTCTTCCCTGTTATCTTTTTCTTACACATAAAAAGGCAAGTATTTTTATTTGAAAAAAGAGATGGCTTTGAAAAGTAACAAAATTGTTGGCTAAATATCCTGTTTTGAGAAATTAACTTTGATTTGATGGTGAAATTAACATCAAGAATGTCAAATAAATTCTTTATTACAATAGGGAGCATCTCCTCCAAGTTGTAGCTTAACAGCATCATATGATTATTTGCCACTTCCTTACACACAACCTTATAAGCTGCTTTCTAAACAAGATTTTTAAAAAATAACTGCAGATAATAAGTGAGCCATGATAAATAAATGTTGCTATCATTTTGTGGAGTTACTACCAATTTCTTAATTTAAAGCAGTAATCCTCTAATTTCTTTAAGCAATTTCTTAATTTAAATATGTGGTGGGAAAGTAAACTAATATAAATATTTTCAAAATTTAAAAAATTTAGAAACTTGATGTTGTTGGTGGTGTCAGTGCTAAGTCTACATTGATATAGACCTGACCTTATAATTTACTGGAACAGCAAAAAATTATCCTAATTGTTACTAACTGCTCCAACCTGCAGCAGTTTCACAACTTTTTCTGAGCTTGTACAATGTGGTCGCTATTTGCATCACTTTGAATTTGCAGTATAGAGTGCCCTTGTTTTTTTTTCTTTATTGTCTCATTTAAACTTACTATTTAATGATCATTTATATTTTCTCCTTGCTTTAGTTCATAGCAAAATGTTGCACAGTGATCAAGTGGCCTCAAATCCCAAAGCTTTTCCCAACAATTGATCAGAATAGGTCTTAGGTGGAGAACTGTTTAAAGCTGTGTAGCTGAGAAGCTGATTTGAAGTAGCTAATGCCACTCATCACTGAAACAAGGAAGCTTTTGGGACTGTAGACCTGGATGACTTAATTCTCAGTTTAAGTAGAAAGTTCAAGTGTACATCTGAAATAATAGAAAATGTTCTACCCCAGATATTCCTCAGCATAAAGCACAACATATTTTGATCAGAGAGTATCTAATGTTTGCAAACTTCATAAAATATACATATACTTCTCTGTCTGATCTCAAAACATTTAGGTTTTAAAGAAATTATTGCGATGTTTCTCATGTTTATATGGCTTTGCTCTGTTTATTGCATTTTAGGTAGAGAGAAAAGATAACAAAAGGAACTTGTAGAGAGAGAGGAAATTCTTGTTTGTAAAATGAAAATGCACAATAGAAAAAAAATATAGAGGACCCTTAAATGTTTCTATAGGAATATTTCTATCCACAGCACACCTCAAAATAGGTATTTTTAAGCTAGCTGTGAACAGGATTCTGATTCAGAAAGTATATTGAACAGATTGCAGTCTCCTTGTATACATAGGCAGGTTTTCTTCTCAAGGAAATGGAAGAGTATGAAGATGGTGCATAGACATGAGGCTGGAGCTCACTGCCAGTAGTTGTTGGGCCCTGGGTTATCCTCTTGGAGCTCTGGTTATGGAATTAAGTCTTGCTTTAACTGAGCCCACAGCCCCTGCAGGTTCTCTCTCTCCAGCTCTACACCACCACACTGCAGCTGCTCTGGTGCTGAGATGCAACACAAAACTCCCTCTGAAAATCGTGGAATGTTCTGGAAGATGACTGAAAAAGAGCAGTGGGATAAACTAAATAATTCAGGAATGATGGAAAACAGTACAATGCTTGTTTAGGAAGGGCCTCCATCTGTGCTCCAAAGTCATGGTAAACATCAGATTTCTAGGGTTCCTAGTTTTATTTATAGTTATTTTTTGTGGTCATCTGGTTTTATTTGTTCTGCGAACATTTATTATTCTCCCAAGTAATTTTTTCAACCTATTAAGCAGTTTAATTTTGAGAGAAAAAAGGTTTTTCAAACCTCCCAGAGGTTTGAATTGCTTTCAATTTTCAGTAGTTGTCCTGAGGGAAGACATTTTGTCAACAATGAGAATTTGGGGAAAAAATAAGGGGAGTTTGAGTTGATCTGTTTGGTTGTGCTAGATGAGTTTAAAAATTTGTCTCAAATTCATGGCTGTTTCTTCTTTCTTGCTAGGTTTTGGGGGGAGATGTGATGAGGATGGGAGAGCTGTGTGAGGACTGCAGAGGATCTGGACGAAGGTCTTAATATTGTAAAAGTAGCAAAGAAAGATACTGGAATGCATGGGAGAGAAGTAGAGTTACTGTCAAGAGGGACATGGGATAAGAGGATGTAAGTCACAAATATCTGGGAAGAAGTTTGTTAGCCATACCACTTGTGAAAGAAGTAATTTAAATGCAGAGTTTTTTGGGAGTTTCAGACCTTTTCATTAATCTCTAGGTTAGCACTTTAAAAGGGTTTTCCATAAATTCAGCACTCGATAGTTTTCTTTCAACTAGAGAAAGGCTTCCCTGTATTAGATTTGACACCTTTATTTTTATCCCTTTCAGAATTAGCACCAAGCAGCTCTATGCCACATGCACATTTCTCTATTACAGGCAAACCCCAGGAAGCTCATTAAGTTTTCTTTATGGCTCCTATGCACTGCTGGAGCCATACCTAAGTGGAGTGTTTGACTGTCAGTGATTAGATACCATGAGGGTATATATATTTGAGAAAATACCATAGCTGGCATATAGAAATAGACAAGTACAACAGCACAGCAGAGGACGAGTTGTTCAGTAGGCATTTCACTTGCATAAACAGTAACACAAAGTTCCTGACATTGGCTTCCACCTTCCACCATAAAATTGTTTCTGAAAGAGCGTCTGTGGGACCACAGGACGTTACAGAGATCCTAAATTCAAGAAAATTGTGGAGGTCAAAGATTAGTTGAGTATTTCTGTTAAAAAAAAGCTGTTCACAACTCTCTTTTGAGTGCATTGGTGCAAAATGCTTCTTCGAAGAAAAATGTTCTTGTGGGAAATGTGACATTGGTGGACAATTTGATGGGTTATTGGTGGGAAATAATTGTTTTGCTCAAGTACTCAGGTTTAACATGATGCTTATCATAAAGATGTTAAGTGACAGAACAGAAGAGTGCTAACAGATTGGCTACTCCTGCCAGCTCTGTAGCTCTTATTGTGAGTTTATATTAGTTCTTGCATTGGTGATCTTGATGAACTCGTGCTCTTACCAAGGTAATCTGGGATAGTAGTCTAGTAAAAGTACTACAGAGAAATAATCTTTTTCTTCTTCCTTTATTACTTCCCCTTTTCCCAAAATTTCTGACTGTCTGTTAAAATTCTCGAAGTGTTCCTTTCATAACCAGTCATCCTTTCTATTTGAGATCTTCCCACTGTTTTCTGTAGCCACATTCCTGTAGTTTCATTGTGATGGGGTTTTTTGGGGTTTTGTGGGGGTTTTTGTTTGTTTATTTGGGGTTTTTTTTTTTTTTTTGAGTGGATGGGCTGATCTTTCATAATAACAGTAATTTCCAACACTTATAAGAAAACTATAATAAAATGACAGAAGATCATACAGTGATCAGGCCATATGGTGCACACACACGTGCACTTAAAAATATTACCAGGCAGGGCCCACAGAGGTGTTTGTACCACCTGTGTTTAAATGTAAACACATTTCAGCTCTACTGTTGCATAGTAGTCTAGTAGTCATTCTGTTGAATGCTGCTCCCTGTATCAGTTTGACTTAAAAATGAAAATATATTTGAAACATCCATCCTCTTCACTTAAATGGTTTAGGATGGTTTCAGTTGTGCTAAACAAACAAAATACAATAATTTCCTGAAGTTTTGCCACTCTCATGATTTTGGTAGGGGCTAAGCCTGCCCCTTGTTGTGTTAGTGATGGCTGGGAGCAACGGGATGCCCTCACAGTCTTGGGAGGACAGAGCAGGGAAGTTCTGGCGTGGCCCCTCCACTCAGCCACGGAGCCAGTGCCAGGCATGGTCAGCACCTTCACCACCCCACAGCCCAGAGCACGACTTGGCTTCTCCTTTAAGTCAGAATAACCACGAGCTGCTCTAATTTCTCTTGGCAGAAAGAGCTCCCTGGAGGCATTCCTCTGTTTCTGAATACTTTGTGTTAGTTGGAGACGCTGCTTAAGATACTCTCTGTCTCTGTGTCAAGGACAGGGAGTACGTTGCATAAAGCACTTTGCTCAGGGGCCTGTTAAAGGCACCTTTATGTCTCTAATGGACTAGAGCAGTGCATGAGGCATTAATCAGAGGACAGGAATGATCCCCCTCCTTCTTTCAAGAAATATTAGTATCTTACAGACCGCAGTTTCATTTTCTTACAGCACTTCACAAGCCAGCTTCAGGACTTATTACTCAGGGACAGTAAAGGATAAGAGCTTCAGTGAGGCAATATATTTACTCCTAGGAAGAGTATCTTCTGTCAGTTCTCATTTTCTCCTTGCTTTTGAGCTTGCCAAGGATCAATTCTGGTGAGGATCTGAAGGGAATCGTCATGAGAGGTCACTGTGACAGGACTCCCTAAGAAGGTCTCAGGGGGCCTCTGATAAGAGATAGGGGAACATTTTTTACTTTCTCCAACAGTTTCTACAAACAAACAACTCTTCTTCACCAACCCTCAGTAATAACCCACATACAAGGTAGAATTTTGCAAGGTAGTATAACTTTCTTCCATACCTGAAACAAAATTAGAGACAAAAAAAGTACTGGGTATACAGCATAGATTATCTCCATGGCAATATATCATAATCTTAGAAAACTACTTGGTGTAAAAGAAGTATGTTAACCCTTTGGTTATTTGTCTAACTATAGATGCATAAAAGAACCCTGAATTTCTCTAATCAGCTAATTTGGTACCATTACTTTTTTTTTTTTTTNGGGGGTTTTTGTTTTGGTTTGGGTTTTTTTTCTTATCTGAAAAGATTTTTTTTTTTCTCTACCCTCTCTATATCTTTTCTACTCTGTTAAATTCTCATAATTTATTTTCATCCCAACTTGTATTACTTTCTGGCTTTCAAATATGAGTCAAATTGCAGTTCTCAGCTTCTGTATGACAGAAGTCTCCTGAAAGGGACCAAATACCTTAGATGTGTAGAAGGTGGGAGTGCTGAGCACTTCTGTTTCCCCTTGGGCTATCTTTCAGTGACACCTGTGCTGTTCTAATTGTCCCTGGCCTGCTAATATATGGTTAGAAATGGAGAGAATAAATGAACTCATGATGCATAAAAATTTGCTGGTATTCTGGGGGTTTTTATATACTTTGTTTTGTAACACTGTTGCCAGTGCAGGTTTCCAAAGAAATCCGTAGCAAAATGTGTCACCTATTACATTTCCACTTCAAGGAAAGGGTGGAGAGCACTTTCTTAAGACACAGGTTCATCNAAAAAAAAAAAAAAAAAAAAAAAAAAAAGAAAGAAAACTTGCAAGAGAATGGTAGAGATGTTGGTTGAAAAGGAGGTCACCCCAAGGAGCACTCCTCTCAAACCCCAACTGTCACCAACCCTCAGTCAGGCCAGCCCAGGCCTTGTTTGCTGCAGTCTGGAGAACTTCCAAGGATGAGTTTGCCCTGCCTCTCAGGATAACCCCTTTCAGTCCTGCTGTCCCATCACAACAATCTCTTTCCTCTACCATCCACACTGAGAGGAGCTGGGCTGCATTTTGTTTGCAGCTGTGTGCCTGCAGACTCTACAGCCACCTTCTCTCTGAGCCAAACCAGTCTCTCCTTGCACGTGCTGTCTTGTGAGGCTGGGATTGTCTTACAGCCTTCCACAGGATTTTCTCAGAATCCTCAACATCTCTCTCAAGCTGGAGTGTTCAAAAACCTGTGTTTCAGGTGAACCTCAAAAGGCACTGAGTTAAAGGGTGCAATGAAAGACCTGCTGGCTGCTCTCCTCCCAATGTGTGTGTGTAGTTTGCCGTGTTGCTGTGAGAGCACACTTTGTAGCTCTTTTCCAACTAGTGACATCCACAGTGACTTCCAGAGTGCTCTTGCTCTGCAGGCTGGCTTCCAGCTTGTACTGACACACAGGGTTATTCTGCCCTAGGTGCAGAACTTCTTGCTTTTGTTCATTCAACTTGAGTTGGCCTGATTCTGAAGCCTTTCAATGTCATTCTGGACTGACTGGGTAAAACTCCATGGTCAGATGTTGAGCCTCTGAAATGTGTTAAAATTTCAGACTTAGCCAGTTTGACCACATTTAATTAAGTTTATCAGAAGAGTGAGTCTCTTCATTGTTATTACAGACACAAAGAGCAGTTAATTTCTTTCCCCTTTCTAAAAAAGCATGAAAGAAAATGTTCTGCTAAAATCTGTGCCTGCTCTTGACCCATGTGCTCTAACTCGCCTTAACATCTATTCTGTTTATTCCCAAGGGCCTGAGTTTTATCTTCCTTATTTGCTGTGCTGAAATTCATCCAGAACAGACTAATCCAAAAAAGTTTATGCTAGTCCAGTTAAAAAACAGGGGTTCTGGATTCTGGCTGGAACATTCCAAGTGTTACTTGTTTTTGTAGGCATAGTCAACTCACTGAATAATTTATTTCAGAATCATATTAAGCATCAGCATTTTTTAAAGGACAGCATCAAATTCTGCTAGCAATTATTGCATTTTATTTCATTAATCAACACAAATCTGTTCTTCAAATGCAAAAAAAAAAATCAGCAGTAAGATCAGGGTTTTTTTATTATTATTTGTATTGACTTAAAAGGTCTATTTCTTGTTTTACTTCACCACTGAATCATTTCAAAATCACTGGAGGCAAAGGTGTTGCACTAGTATAAAATCAATAAGAAAGGAGTTAAAAGGCCATACTTTCCACATGCAGTGAATGAGAAATGAAAGAGAGGTTTATAATATCATAAACCTTGGAACTGTGTCTGGTAATTATCCCTGCTATGGGCTGCCAGGGAAATGACCACCATCTGTTGCTGCCCACCAGTGCCCTGAAAATACAATCAGGCTGTGAGCATTGGCTGGAACTAGCAGCAAACTAATCCTCTCCACTTCAGCTCTTCAGATTACATGTAATTACGTGTATGATACAGGCTCAGTCCACACTGATTTTTCAGCCTTTGGAGTTGGGAAGATTGAAGTAAATGACATTTCTCCTACACTCACTGTTCAGCTTCCCCCTCTGTATCTGTATCTGTATTTCATAGCTTTTGTTTTTAAATTGCTGGCAAAAAAATGGCTGCCTGCTGAGGTTTGGGTGTGTTCTCTCTCTGGTTTGTGCATTTAGAAATGAGATTTTCCCTCACAGAGCAGCTTTGAGCTAAAGTTAATCTTTTTCTTTATGAAACTGAGATAAAGCTGCTTTAAAAATAAAGAAAATGTTTCAAGGTTCTGAGGGAGTTTCAGTAATATAAACACATCTCTGTAAAGAATATGCAGGAACTAGCCCATGGTAAGACAAAGTGTGATAAAGAAATCTGCTGAAATGAAAGAACTGAAATTAGGAAGAAATAGTATGGAAAAGTTAGATTAGAAGAAGGAAGAGGTGAATGAGAAAGGGAGAGAATCTATAAAGAATACGGGGCAACTGGTTTGGCTGTTAACTCTAGCTTGGCTGTTTCTATTTTCTTCTTATTTTCAATGCAATATAGAGGGGTGTCTTCACAGAAGACTCTTTTCTAGTAAAAAAGGAGAATAGAAAAAAATTCTAGTTCCTAGCAAGCTCCTGTTTAGTGCTTCACGGTACATAAAAGAAATACCAATGTGTTCAATCAATAGCTTCAAAAAACCAGAGGAATATGGAATTAAAAAAAAATAAAAATGGGCAAATGAATAAGGTAGAAAGGAAGAAGGAAGCAGCAGAGGGATTCTGCTTTATTTGCTCTCCCCCATTTTAGATGGATTAAAGAATTATTAAAAATTAAAATGCAAAATCACTCTCAGATAAACCAAGTGAGAATGGCTTCAGCTGAACTGGATAATATCTAGGCCCCAGAGGACCTAATTCTTCTTCATCTGTTTTTTGGCTACGATATAAAGGGTCTCTGAATCATTTGGAGTGGTCTGCAGCAGTAATAATGTATTCCTTAGAGCTATGCCACTCACAGACAGAATGCAGGACAAGAGAGGCAAAACCACAGGAGAGGCTTTTTTCTCGTGTTAGATTAAGCACTTTGGCTTCTCTGAATGAAAACAAGACTATGGTGGCATTAGATACCAATAAATGGTGTAAATAGGCTCTGTCATAAGGGGCATTTCCCTGGAGATAGCCATTACAATTTGTGGCCAGTGTCTGCAGGCAAAAAGGATGTAGGGCTCAAGCTGAACTCAACTAAATTGTGGAATATGTTTGTAAAATGAGGGTTGTGAGTATTGTAGAAGAATGTTGTAAAGTTTTCCTCATTTAATTGTGAAAGTACTATTAGGGATTCAGTTGGGAAATGTTACATTAATATACACCAGTGTTACAAGGAAAAATAAATCCACAGGCCTTTCAGGCAGTAATAGGTACTGAACATACAATTTCCAGTCCATGACACAGAAACCCCTGATCCATATGTAAACAAGGTGGAAAATTATGGTTTATCTATCACACAAAACCCACACAGTAGCCTGTATTAGGGACTCCCATGTGTGTAAGCTTGGAAGAGTGGAAACTTCCCTAACTCCCTTGCCTGCCTCTCAGAGTAGGTGGGTGTTAGTCAAACCTCCTTGTGCCTGCTGTGGAAAAGGCACCTGGTCCTCTGGAAGGAAAGAAGGCAAGAGGGCACCGCGGTTGCTTCCAGCAGAGGGAATCACAGGGCACAGAAGGTACTCTCAATGGTATTGGCCTTCTGAGACACCTGTTATGGCCAAGAGCTGTTTTTTTCACCCTCTGAATCTTAATTATCAAGTCCACGTTTTCCTTGTAATTATAAAATAATAAAGGAACCTCGCAGTCGTTCTGTGCGATCATCGTGGGGCTTTAGTCCCAACTCTCATCTTGCAATATTTTTATTTCAGCTTAATTTCCTTCTCTCCAGTGATATTGCTCCCCATTTACATTGAAATAGGACTTTCTGAGCTATTTGTATGGATAATGCATGGATGCAAATTCAGCTAAATGTATATTAAGCAATTTATTGCAAGTACTGGATGAAGATGGAACCTATCATGGATAAAAGACAGGTCACTGAAACATACTTCTGTTTCTGTCTTTGCCCACAGTGAGTGAAGAATAGCACTATCCATAAAGTGAAGACAAAGGTACATTATTAGAGCACATCTATCTTTATCCCACTCCAGAAAAAAAACTGTGAGAAAGATAAAGGTCCTGACCTCACAAGGTACGTAAATGATAAATGTGCTAAAATATTTCCTTTCTCCGTGTATTTTCCTTCTTTGGTAATGTTAGCTCCAGATCTCTGCCACATTATTGAATATATTTTATGGGAATATAAGTTGGTGTGCTACCTTTATAAATAAATGCATTCAGCTTATCAATGTTAAATGAAAATGTTGTCATTCTCTTAGTGTGCCTACCAAATGAATACTATCTTGACAATGCTATTTGATATGCTGGAGCCTAATGATATTTCTTGTTCAGAGTCTGTAGCCATTCAACTTGAAAACAAATAATTAAAATAAATTATACCCTTTGTATCTGCAAACTAAGGAGAAGAACAAAAATAGCTGCACAGGAGGGAGGTTAACACACGGATATCTCTTGACAGTATTATGAAGACCTCAGAGGGATTCCTACATTCGTCTGACTGCAGTGATTTATGTGAGGAATCCCATGTCAGACTGTTAAGTTTAGCAAACAGGATTTCCAGTAATAGATTTTCAGAGAAATCTGGTTCCCCAGGGGTATTGTGTTCTTCCCAATTATTCAAACATTCAGAGAGGCTTTGGCCTTTTTTCTTCTCTAGCCATATATATATGTGTGTGTCTACGCATATAACTCTTGGGTTTGCTTGTTTCCAGTGTTTTTCTGCTTACATGGGGTTGTGCTTGTCATGAGAGAGATTTTGTGACTTTTAACACAGCTGCCAGCCACTTTCTGTGGGTGCCTTTGTGGAAGTGTGCCTGTTTTTCTGATGGTGATGATGAGTGCCTTTCAGCTATTGTTGTTTCATCCTCAAAGCTCCTTCTAGTTTTCTTCCTGTGTCATCTTTTATCAGTGCTCAGTGGAAGCTTCCCAGGATCTCAAAAATTTAGGTCCCAAATATTATTAATGCTGAAGGCTCTGATATTTAGGTCCCTCTGCTGTGCTGAATAGGTAATGACAATGAAGTTTCTACTGTGGGGAAATCAACATTAAAACCCCAAAACTCTCAGCTTGTGGCAAGGCATCCTCTTTTAGTCTTCTAATATCTGTCTGTTGGTGTTCACTTCAGAGGAGGGAGGCAGATGATGTGATGCATGGGTTGGAACAGGAAGATGATTTTAACAAGGAAAGCAGCATGGGCCAAGTGGCCTTCTCTGTACTTTCTTCTGCCCTGTGGCCTTGTTGTCTCCAGACATATCACACCATAAATGGTGTTTTACAGCAGTCTGCTGCTCTTGCAGAAGAGGAGAGAGGTTTTAGGCTGGGCTGTGCTGCCTTGATGGCACAAACCAGCCCCATCAGCCCCCTCGACAGGTGAGGTGCTGAGGCAGGTCTGCAGGGCACCCCCAGACCTCAGCAGTGCTGCCCAGTGAACACTGGGCTGTCTGTAGGCACCACATGCTCCCCAGAAGACATTACACAACCCTCCTAAAGGTTTGATCCATTTGCAGTTCTGTGAATACCATAAAAATCAGTCTTTGACAGCTGATACATAAATGGATTTAAATGACTTATCACCACCTGAAAAGGAGAAAACTGGAGGGACCAGGTCAAGAGGGCTTGCAAGGGAGGTCCTGTTTACACACTTGCCTCCCTGTTCCCCAAAGGATTTCAGCGGCTGTGCCAGAGCCAGCAGCCAAGCCTGTCCCCACTATCATTACCTGAATGCCTGAACAGAAGATGGCGCCCCCCAAAATACCTGGAACCCAGCCCAGTTCAAGATCAGAAAGTTGATTTGCTGTTGGCCTGTGATATTTAGATGATCTAGGTTTCTCTGAATATGGCTGGTAAGAAGTCTCTTTTTCTATCCTGTCCTCCATCTGTCTCACATGCTTCCTCAAGACATCCTAGTCTCCATCCATACACAAGAAGTAGAATAATAAAAAGCCAGGGAACTAAAGGAAAGTTTTCACACAGAGAAAAAAAAAAAACCAAAAAAAACTTAAATCACATTCAAAATATGAGAGATCCTTTGGCTGAGTCATGTTTCTTTCAAAAATCACTTATTTTCTAAACTAATGACTGAAAAAGATTTTTTTTTTTTTCATTAAAAAAGGAGGTAGCATTTTGGATTTAGTTCTCCTTAGGGAGAACCACTGTTAGATTGAACTGTTTTTTTGTTGCACATGCCATAGTTTTGGGCACATCAGCAAAGACTATCACACTCAGTGGATGCATCTATCTGCCTCCTAGGACTCTAAATAGACCAAGAATACTTCAGAGGCTCAGTTACAAGACTAGAAGTCAGAATATTTGGGGACAGATTCAAGACTAGTCTGAATTAATCTTAGCTATTTATGGCTGCAGCATAAGTAACCCATTTTGCATCAGCTCAAGACCTTGTGCCTTATAACTACTTCTCATCTATTTCTAACTGAAAGAGAAAAAAAAATCGTTTAAGAAGTCCAGAAAATGACTTAACTCCTCCACCGCAGTTTTCTGTTTCATAAAATAAGATGATGATGATGGTCATGATAATAATTAAAAATGCTATTTGAATAGTAGCGCTAGCAATGGAATTAGAGATTTTCAGAATGTGGGAATATTTCTGTGGAAATGGGAAGCTGTATGCAGATGATGTATAGAAATACCTGACGAGGAAATGGCATAGAGTAGCAGTTAAATTTTAGAAACCAAGTCTGTTTTGTCCATGTTTTCAACCAATCTATATCCCAGCTCTTTGAGGATGGGTACCTTTGCTGCCTTGGTCTGGTTTCTGTACAGCTCCAGACACAGTCATAATGAATTTAAATGAAAATGCTGAGCTTCTGATGTCACTGGAATGTGTTTGAAGCACACTGCCTTTGGTGTTTCTTGGTCTCTATGTATCTTTGTAGAAATCAAGGGTTATTTCAGCCCTGAAAATGGTGTTTCTGTTCTTTCATTGTCTCAAGCTTTTTATGCAGGGCAGTAGCTAAAAGAGGTGAGAGAGATGTCCATTTTGGAAAGTAAAAGCTGAGACCATCCATTTACTGTCACTTAGGACCTATTACAGAAGAATAATTTGGTCATTTAGAATTTTAGATGAAAGTATAAATAGTCTAAAGCTACACTGCATCCCAGAGGTGAGGAGATGGAGGCTATTTGTAGTCATAATACCAGATGTTTAGTCATTGCTGTAAGTTCAACAACAAAAACTGAAAACAAAAAAGAGAGCTGCTAATTGGGGGTACTTGGAGTCGTGTCACAGGTGAAAGATGATCTAAAATGCTGCTTCATAGCACAGTGCAATACTGAAATTAGCACATGTCTATTATCACTGCTTGCAACTCTGCAGGAAACTAATGGAAATAGCTTAATCTTTTCAAGCTCTGCTGAAAGGAGAAATGTAGGATTTAACCTGAGTTCCTGAGTTTTCCCTCCTCTCTTATTCTTTGCCAAATTCTTGCTGCACAGCGGATTTTTATTATTTAGTAATAACAAATGGCCTGGACTGTAAATTTAATAAATAACTGTAGAGATTAGGGACCTGATCCTTCATTTCTAGAGGCAGTGGTAGGGATCCACTGTGTTAATGGTTAGAAAGAGAAAAGGGCGCAGTCCTAAAATTCCCTCTCTTGAACCAGATTCAGGGAGCTGTCTTTCCAAAGCAGTAAAAGCAAAGGCATTAATTATACATTTCCATTATGACAGAGCCAACATCAGCAGTGACTAAAACATAATTTGTTTAGGTGACAGTGCAGGCTGTTCTCTGATCAAGTTTTGTTTCCCAGAGAGAAGCATCAGTCTTAAATTACACAGCAAGCAGGCAAGAGAAAGGAAGCAAACAATAAAACACTTCCCAGAGGGGAAAAAAAAGACAAAAAATGTCTCTCAATGTATTATTAAATAAATAAATCTACATTTTTGTCAATTAAAAAAAATCAGCAATGGGGTACAACTTTAATTAAAGGAAGTGTGTTTTTTTTCTGTAGGGCTTCATAAGATTGCATTTTAGATTTCCAGTGATGAGTTGCTTTTAATGCAGAGGAACTTTCTCACTGTAAGGAAGGAAAAGATGAAAAAAGAAACAACAATTGGGAAGTGCTGACAAGAGGGAAACATGGGATATTTTACTTGTCTTAATATAATGCATAAAGATAGAGTAATTTGGATTTCTTCAGTAAGGTATGGACAAAACCAGAACTATTGTCTATCAAGATATTTAATTTTACAGAAGCATTCATATATATACACACACACATAAATATTTATATGCAATTAAAGCTGGATATGCATCTTTTTGGGAAAATATATCTATATGTTTTGATCTATTACTCAGTTTAAAACTATCAAGAATAGGCATAATTTTGCTTTATTTTCAGTTTCAGTGGATTTATTATTTTGCATAAAACTATGTACGTGTTTTAAGACATTACCAAATCAAAGACCCCAAAGGGTGTTTTTTGTTATTTGCTTTTAATTTTTGGTTGACTCACTGGTTGTAGTTTTTTATTGTAATTTGACTTTTAATATCATATCCCCTGACTGCTGCAGCCTTTCTGCATTTGACACGAGTAAAGCAAAAAGCAAATATAAGCTTTATTTCTTATTATCTCCAACCCTTTCAGGAGAAACTATAAAAACTAGGAGTGTGTTCATGTTGAACAAACAATTCCCCCTCCAGTGGTATTTTCTGGCAGCATCAGATGAACTTACAAAACAAAAAATGCAAGTCATTTACCCCATGTGCAGCAAATAGTCCTTTGGAACATTTAGTGTGCAAAATTCGTTTCCCTCTAATACAAGTAAAAAATCTACATGCCACGAAAATGATTACAGAGAATTTTGTGTGAACTTAGAAGGTTTGATTTAATTGAAGTAGTTAATATTTCCTGTCTTTAAAGAAAAGATGCTTCTGACCACTCGAACTTTCCAAGCAATTAGATCCTAAAGAAAACCACTGCCCAATATTACTTTGAAAGGGAATGGAAGCAGCATTTTCTCCTCATTGCAGGCTTGTAGTTTGGTTTATAATTTAAACATTTAGGCATGCTTCAATTATAAAATGAACTTTACCATTCTAGTTATTTGGAACCTTAAAATACAGTGATCTAAGAGCATGTGTCTTTATAGGTCACTCCTAAAAGGCTGAGTTGCCATCATTCCCAAAAGGAGTGATGGAAACCCAGATAAAGCACTGTATAAAGACATAAAAAATGTTAAGAAAGTGGTCTGGGAACAAATGATCTCAATCTTTTACATGTCTTCTCAGTTTCATTGCTCTTAACTGAAATAAGGAGCAAAGGTTTAATATGAAGCCTGGCTGACCTGATGTCCCACAATTACATCACCTCCAGTTGGAGTTTTGTGCTCATTACTGAAGTGGCAAAGGCTGCAAATCTCACTGATCTATTATTGGAGTAGTTGGGTAACGTTGGGGGAGGGTGTCCAGGTTCTAACTGTACATGGACACCCTCTTCTGGATATTCAAGAGGTAGAAACTCTAAAATAGGTCAATTGCTTAGGAAATAATCTACATCCCCTCTACTACACACATACCTCTAAAGCATTCATTTAAATAATAACTGGATTTGCCTGTCTGCATGGAAATTGGCCTTCTGATGGCACATCTACAGCTCCTGGAGCTGGTGACCTTTGTGCCTGCCTGCAACTTGTAATTTTCACCTGAGACAGACAGCTGAGAAAAGGCTTTTTATTCATTCCTACCTATCCAAACCATCCATGAAAGCCTTTTGCAAAGGCGGAAAACAAAAGAATCATAGAGTGATTTGGGTTGGAAGGGACGTTAAAAATTCCCTGGGCATGCCATGGGCAAGGACACCTTCCATTAGATCAAGTTCCTCAGGACTCCATCCAACCTGACTTTGAATATTCCCAGGGATGGAGCATCCACAGCTTCTCTGGGCAACCTGTGCCAGTACCTCACCAACCTCACAGCAAAGAATTTCTTCCTAATATCTACTCTAAACCTTTCCTCTTTCTCAGTTATGCATTCTTAATAAAGGAATTGTGAAGAATATTCCAAAGTGAAAGGCCTGGATGGAATTATCTCCAAACAAGATGAAAATTGAAATAAAAAAAAAATCAAATGCAGTAATTCAAGACCAACCTTAAATGTTTCTAATTAGGTACCATTTTTGTGTCCCTTATGAAATGTTCAGGTTATTTAAAATCCCGTTGAGAAATCACTCCAAAGTGCATGAGAGTTAAACGTGATGACTGAATGGTCTCACTCGGAATGTCCCTTTATTTGGTTGGGCTGGAAGATTCAGCATTTTGGGAGGCAAGAAACTGTTCAAAACAGGAAAGCAGGTAGGATCATGAGTGTAAAATCTCAAATTCAGTGATAGAGGCTAGCCTGCTGGAGCAGCTACAAAAGAAGTTCCTGTGTCATTTGGACTATTTTTGCTTAGTTTACTTAAACAAAAGAAAACAAAAAGAAAAACATAAACCAAAACCTTTTTATTTCACTTTTTTGTATGCATAATTTTTCATAGGATTTGTTATGCTGTGGTAGTTTGGAGTCAAGCCAAAAAGAATCAGGCAACTTGATGAAGTATGTCCAGTTGATGCTGGAAGCTGTGAAATTAATTGGGATTTGAAATATTTGAAATGTTTTCTGTATTTTCAGGTTTTATTTGTGAGAAGTGAATATTGCTAAAGAGAGTTTTGCATCTTTGGCTTTGCTTTCCCTCAAAACCCAGTTATTTAATGATAATATTTTATGTGACATTTTACATTCTGTTTGAAAAGCCATCTTTTATTTAACAGTGTTCTGGCAATATTTTTAAGATAATTTACCTAAAGTCTTTGTCACTTATTCACTCTGTTAAAATATCATGCAGGCTTTGTGAATAGGGACACTAAGAAGATCTTTGGAAGTTCAAAATGCATTTTTCTGCAATAGCAGCTGTAATAGAGTTGCACTTGGGGAATGTTTTTTCTCCAGTGACTTGTGTTTATGCTGCTTTTATAACCTTAAGAAAAAATCCCAAGCAAATCCACAGAGGTAAGATTATTTTCCTTCTCATAAACATGGTACATAAGACTGACTATTCTGATTTACTGAAACCACTGAAAATGTTTTCAATTTCTTCTGTTGCAGATGAAAACTGGGCAGCAGGAAAAGCCTTCCTCCTGTTTTCATCACATAGACACCAGGGTTTCCTGGAGGATGCCACACTGAAATGGTTTGGATGTGAAAAGTGATATTTGGTCACTATCCAGATGTAGCCAGCCATTACCTAAATTGTTCTTTTTGTGGGTAGAATGAAGGCTGAAATCTCAGTAATTTCCTTCCCAAGCCCACTGAAATGGACTAAGTTTTGGACTAAAGACTGTGGTGAGCAGATTGGAGACCCAGATAAAAGGAATTAAGAAGAGAGGTTGTTCTGGTTGTTCATCTCTGTAGTGAGTGTATTTGAAATTTGGAAGTCTGCTGCTCCAGATTGTCTGCTGGTTTCCCAGGCACAGTCATTCTTAAGTCCCCTTTTAACTTGCTCCTCAGCAGGATTTCTTCTGGTTGCTAATTGCCAGCAGCGAATAATCTACAGAGGTAAATAGATGAGGAAGAAAAGGCTTCCAAACTGAAGTGACTAAAAAATTCCAGACACTGGGGGTGGCTGAAAAGAAAGGCAAAAAAGGAAAAAAAAAAAAAAAGCTTTTGGCATTTTATTTCTTTATCCTTTTGTTACAATAAGGAAAATATCTTTTTCTGCTAATTCTGTTGACAGTGATTTGGCACCTTGAGAAATATTTCTGCAGTCTCATAGTCCCTGTTCCATAAATAGGCAAGAGATCAATAGTTGAATAATAGCTGAATATAATGGTTTGAAATAGTTGAAAATAAACATAGCAAATACAGCTTCAAGATTCATGTTAAAGATTATGCACTAGCATTTTTTCCCAGCTCTGATTCACAGTCCAACTTGAGTGGAATGGCACACAGTCCCGATTGCTGTGGACCAGCAAGGACATATGTTTTACAGCTTAATTTCATTTTCCCTTCTGACTGTGCTAAATAACAGAAATCTGTAATATGGATTGATAGACCTTAAAAAGTAATTGTACATAGGAAATCATCTGCTGGGAGAATTTCTAACAGTGACTGCAGTTATCTGGTTTTGGCCCTATCCTAGGCAGCACCAATATATCTATTAACTGAAGTCACAGGCCAAATTGCTACTGTTCTAAATGAAAACAACATTTGGCTGCACTGGCCTGGCAGGATTACTCTGGGCCACAGCATTAAAAAAAATATACTAAATTTTACAGACTTTCATGGAGGTATTCTGATGATACAGGCAGCTTCTACAGAATTGTCTAGGTCATCACATTTTCTTTATTTCCAATGTGTGGTTACATGTATATGGATCAATATTCCTCTTGGAACAAGAATATAAGCTGCACTTGCTAAGGAGACTTGGAGCAACATTAGTTTAAACCAGGCTCCTTGTAAGATAGGAGTCCTGGATGAACCCTCAGAAGAGCATGGAAAAAAGGAAATACGTACTATTCTCCTGTAGGCAATACTCAAGAAAGCATTATCAATTTTTGAGTCAGGTTTCATTGGGTTTTTTTAAAACAAATTCAAGAAGGAACTGCAGGAATGACTCAAAGTTCAAAATATCTGCTTTTCAGCAGGAAAGTAAAGAAATATGAAGAACACTTCTAGTACCTACTAATGGTTTTTGGTTTTTTTTTCAATTTAGCATGTGAACTCTCAAGAAATTCTAGGGAGAGAAAGCTGAATCCAGTTTCACATGAAAAATAGGATGTGTTTATTGATTACTCTAACTTTTGGGGACGTTTCAGTTGCGGTCTCCAAATGAGCTCTTAGAGACCTGTCTCAGCTGAACCAGACATGGTGGATTGTTGGCAAGGTTCACGGGAAGCCAGTTTCTGACATTCGGAACTTTCTGTGCTTTTCTCAGCAAAGTTGTGAAGGTTTCCCATATATTGTCCTTGCTCCAGTCTTCAGAGTTTTTCCATGATTTTGCAACACAGGATTACCACTTCCTTTTCTGAAAGTTTGTATATCCAAAGACTTCATCTGACCTCTGTCAAAGCCAAACTTATGTACTGATGTGCCTATAGTTCATGACCCTTAAATCCTGCAGAAACTCAGATTTTTTCAAATAAGGAGAGGGGATGCTGGTAATTTCTCCAAGATTTTGGTATAAGAATGCCAAATTTAATTGAAAAAGCAGTATATGTTCCATAATCCAAATGTGCTAGACCTTTTTAATGCAAAATAAGTTTTAATTCTTTTTTTATATAGGTTGCCAAAGTGAGGACAAAGAATAACGACAGTGAGAGGTGAGATGCATTTCCATATGCTCAAAAGTGAACTAGAAAGAACACCTAAGTGAAGGAATTATTTATAGAAAGCAGAATTTGAAGAGAAATGTCAAGAGATATCCAAACTGATTGAGACATGCAGTCTTGATAGTCCTGAAATTCCTAGTCTTGACTGCCTGCTTGCCTGACAGAATTTGTGCATTATTTTCTTCAGCTGCCACCTTTGGCTATCCATAAAGGCAGATGAGAATTTAGGAATCATTTGTTACCTCTGCTTCCCTCCCCTCATCTTGCACAATGTGTACTATTAACCACTCTGATGCAATTGAAACGATAGAACTAATGCAGCTCATGGAAATGCCATTCTCTTCATTTAGGGAAAAAAGGCACTTTAAAAAGGATTTCAAAAAGATTAAATTAGACAAGTGTCCTATACAAAGATGGCTTTTTGATTATGATGTTGAATAATAATTACTTTCTCATCAATCTAAAACAAACCAACAAACAAAATCAGTCAGAGAAGAAGCACTGGGTAGGAACGATATACAACATATTTCATCTCTTCTCCTGTCAGGGTATGTGAATACAATGTCTTTGCACTGAAAGCTTTAAAGTTACACTATTATAAAAATGTGTAATAAAAAGAGAATGAAATCCAGGTGGTCTTTTCATTGTAGCCAAAATTAATCACAGTTCTGTGGCAGTGGCCACACAACTTCAGTGTAACTGAGGCATATTATGTAAGAAAGCTTGCATAAATAAAAAAATACTTCTGATAATATAAATATTATTATAATGTATTATTAGGTTTTTATCTCTTGTATTGTTCTGATTTTACAAAAAGGCAAACTGATCTTTACAACTGTTAACTGACCTATTTAAAGCATCTTCAGACATACATCTGAAACCAGATCTCTGATCATCTTACCCTGATGTCTGCATAAAGACCAATAAAATTACTTTCTTTTCTACAAAAAGGAAAATAAATAGGCTTCGCACAATGACATCTTACAAAGCTCCATATAAAGGCTTTGTCAGATGTAACACTGTAGGGATTCTCCCTTATTCAGGGCCCATTAAAATCCAAATCATCCCGGAGATTTACATGGAAGCAAGATACATGCCTTGTTCTTGGTGTCCTGAAAACTTCAGAGTAAACCTATCTTAAATAAGTTTAGAAATTACTCATATTCTACAGTTTTAATTTACACGTAGTGCTCTTAGAGAGATACAGAAATTTAAGCAGGGAATGTATTAGGAAGTATTCATCTGAATTTCATTACCATACATTTCAAACTGGTATTTTCAAAGAATATCAGTTATCTATTCAGAACCACTTCTTAGGGTGCAAAAGTACATTCTTATTATAAAATCAAATTTAGGAGTTACATGTTAAAATTGCAAAAGAGATTTTTCAACTGATTTGGTGCAAACAGAAGAGAAACACTTCAGTGTTTGAAAAATAATCAGAAATCCTTTCCAGTTTCAAGACCGAGATATGTAATCAATTTTATGTTTCTTTAATTATGTTTCATAGCATAACCTTCTGCTGACAGACTACTCAAGGCTTATGTCAATCAGAATAATAGCTTGCACATGTTATTGATTTAACTATCACTTTGAGGAACTGATCCTATGGTTTTATTAGACTTTTTAACAGTTCCTTTTTGGACAAGCTAATTCTACAGATCTAAACAAATATAGATCATGTTCTCTTGGGATGTGCAATCATTTTACCTTCCTTTTAACCATCAATGATAATCAATTATAATAATGGACTATGCAAGCAGATGCTCAGGAACATTGTGTTGGGCACATGAAAGATAAAAGGTATGAGTTAAGAAAGATCAAAGTTTTACAGAGCCATTTTATCTAACAAGTGATCCCTTAAAGCTTTTCTGTAGAATTTTTGAGTACAAATCATACGGATTTTGTTTCCTCAATTCAGTTTTGATATGTGCCCAGGATTTAAGGAGCTCAACCGAGTTCTTTATGGTACAAACTTCAACAGATCTCCCATAAAATAATCCTCTTTTAAATTTGGTGTAAACTGTCTTAGCTAATGTTTAAAAATCCTTTCTTTAACGTTCAAATAATAATTCAGTGCTCAATAAATTAGAAATTAGTGAGACTTTGCTTTCGACACATTTTCTCTGTCGCCTCTGCTTTTGACCTTTCCCAGGTGTGGGCTCCTAAATATCACTTCAATTTTTTTCCTTCTGGATGTGTGATGCTTACCTCTGGGTCGACATGCACGTTTCCATCCTGCCTCCTTCTGCCATGCCCAGGTGCCCAGTGATATCAAAGGGTTGGTGCTTGGTGAGGAAATTTGGGTGCACTGGTTTGGGCAGAAGGCTGCTGAATTAAGTGAGCTGTTGCTTCTGCTGAAAGCAAACACTGCAGTCCTGGGATGTTCTGAACCCCAGGAAAGTATCCACAGTCCTGCCAGCTCAGCTATGCAAATGGTCAGACTCACAGCTTTACTTCTACATGCTAAAAGATGCAAAAACATGTGGCTAGCACTGTTGGGGGCCAAAGGATCCACAAAATGAGATCAGGCTTTTAAAAATTCTGCTCCTGGGAATTTAACAGTGTTTCTTCCAGAAGGTGCAGCTTACCTGTCTTTTCTTTCTCATATGAGTCTTCCAGGGGGTTTTGATAGGTGAGGTAAAGGTGAATATTTTTCTTTTCATCTCCATGTTTCTAGTGATTAATTTTCTTTGTGATCTTTTTTTTCTTTTTTTTTTCTTTTTTCTTCTTAATAGAGTGGAATAATAATGGAGTTTCTGCCTCCTAACTTTGTAGTACAAATTGGTGAATAATCAGAGATTTTTTCAGTATTACCTTTAGAGAATCAAGGAACTACCTTCAAAAATCTCCCACTACAGGTAAGTAATTTGATTTGTCTTCCCCATAAATCATTCTTTTTTAGAATATAAAATTAAAGACTTTTTTTGACATTTATCTACTTTTACCTAGAAAAAGAAGACCAAAACTGAAAGGCACTTCTTTTATGTTTGCTGTACTAAAACTTCACATATCTAAGTGGGCTGCATACAAGCTTTATCTTAGTTTTAAATAAAAATAACAAACATAACATAAAGAAAATGCAAAGCTTTCCTGGGAAGTGCTCTGGAACTGAATTTCCTTCTTTGCACCCAGGCTACTTGAAATATCAAGGAGAAGATATCTGACTTATCTATTGAATATAAAGCTCTTGACAGTCAGAATTCTCATGATCATTTGTAGGTTTGGTTTGAATCACACTTTCCATTTAAGTCACAGAGACCTGAACCTATTTTACTTCTGGAACTCAACAGGAATCATTTTTGAATTGACTTCCAACTCAGTCTTATTAAAAACATTTTGGTGAAATCAGTTACAAAATGATTGAAAAAAAACCTATTGATGTGAAACACCCTCTAAACTTTACCTTGCACTATTTGCCCTCATACCTACTGCTGCTCCTGTTCTACAGCAGCAATGCTACTGCAGGAAAGAGTTTGGCAAAAGTCACAGGACCAGAACTTTTCTTGTTTTTCTGTCTTGCTAACTTCAGCAGAATAACCTCAAATGTGTTGGGAATAGATGCATATTGCTCACTGATTTGCTTTCTATGCTTCCATCTTGTAACTCATTCTCTTGTATTTCTGCACAACATTATTCACATCCACCAGGATTATTCTGCAGGTAAAGGCTGTATTCAACCCACAGCAACATGTCCTATCCTTTATAAACACTTTATAGTTCAAGAGATTATCTTGTGGTTTGATCCTTGTAAGAGGGCTTTGTTTGAAGGGATTCTGATTGGCTAAGAATGAAATTATTCTCTGGCAACCAGAACTACTGTGACCTATCATATGAATTTATATTTATATAAATTCATTCCATCTCAGTAGCTTTATCAAAACTCATTTGCTTCTCCTTATAGTAGTCATATACGGGCAGACTTTCTGATGTTTTGGCTCCCTTATTTAAAAAATTACGTTTTTTAAAAATGCCTTTCCATATGGCATTGGAAGCTTTTTAAACAGATCCGTTATCACAGTGATTTTGTTGAAAAGAAATCAAAACAAATACTGAATGCAGAGCACCAAAATAGGTCCATGTACTTGACAACTGAGAAGATAGCAAAGATCTGTGAAATGTATCGGGGTAGTAATCATTATTTAAATTATTTTGCTTCTTTCTAGTTGTCTCCTACAACTGTAAAAATATTATGATAACCAGGCAAGGTAAAAGTTGGGCTAAGAATGTGCTCTTTTCTTTTTCTTTAGTCATTTCATAGGTGTGATTCATTCTAAAGAACAGGCAGAACATTTTGTTTATACAATTATGCTTATTTTAATAACTTGTTCTGCTATTTTAGAGCTATTCAGTACAAAAATCAGACTTGTAAAATACTGATTTTTTTTTTTTTAAGGCTCAATAATTGAAAAGTTACAGCTTGCAGGATCAACGGTTTGCTGGGGAAAAAAGAAAACAAGGAATGAAAAATTGGAGAGCAAGAGGTGGAAAAAAAGGTGAGATAGTCAGATAGGGATGTGGTCTCAGAATATTTTAATTACTTAGAGTGTTCTAGTTCATAGAGCAACAACACAATGTAAAAATAAAATGACTGCTCATGGCTACTTATTTCTGTCATGCTGGTTTTTTTCAATTGGACAGAATTTTTAATTAGCTTTGTAGGCTTTGCAGGATTTGTAGTGGCCCTACAATGTCCATACAATGATGCTTTCAGGATATCCAGGTCATTATTTTATATTTGGAGGCTTTTATTCACATTTTGGCAACATTCAGAGTAAAGTTTCCCAGAACATCTTCTACAGAAGCGCTAGTTTCTAAATCTGAGAGTTTTATGGATCCCAAGCACGGCTGGAACATAAGGAGAACCACAAATCTGAAATTCTGCAAGCCACAGTGAGCTGTATGAAGAATTAAATTGATACCAATTATATACCAATCTATACACCAATTTTCAGTGCAAACTATTTTATTCTGGTTCAGAGATTTATAAGGAAATTTTACTTTGCTTACCTTTTGTTAAGGACACTGTAATGACAAGTAATACTAAAACTGCATGTGGGTTACACTTGAGGATAAATGATGTGTGCAAGAATGGAGGCTGGGGTTTTAAAATTATGTTTGGGGTCAGGTGGACTGGCAAGTTAGTGCTTTCCTGCATGCTTCTGTTCTTTTTAGATACTCATTATGTCAGAAAAAAGAATTCCATTATATATACAGCAAAAAAAAATGTATTTGATTCTTTTACTTCACGTGCATAGCACGTGCATAGCACGTATTTTATTTTTAGATACTGTGTCTTTGATTATGTTATAGTTCTAAAAAAAACATACAAAATAAAGAGATTTGTTGCTAAAGAAAGAACTGGATATTCCTAGTTTTAGAAAGTGATACACTAGTTTATTTGGAAACAACTGAAGACATATTGAAGACGGCAAGAGCTGACCGGTGCAGCTACATGGGGCGCAGTTACAATTCATTACTTAGAGCTGCATCTTTGACTCACAGCAAGAAGGCAGAGTAGTTGTGTGTTTCTACAAAGCCTTAAACTACCTTCATTGGAGTCAAAAAACACTGTTGAGAAACCTCGCAGTGATCCTAAGGCACTTACTGTGAGGGTTGGACTTAAGTTCCTGAATACACTGTATGTGGCCAATATTTGTGTATATATATTCCTTTGAAAAGTAAATTAATTTATTTTACTCAATCTTGTTGTATTCTTATGTTACTTTCTGCCCTTTTAGTGTGCCATATTATTTCTGAGTTGATTCTGAACTTCCTGTATCGCTCAGGTTTCGATAAATCTGGCAAATTCTTCTTCATTTTTTTAAAAACATTGACTTGTAGTTATACCAGTCTATGATTAATGCTGTATGTGATGCTCTAGCTTTTGTAAATCCTACAAAACTGTTCCTTTTTAAAAATGGAAAATACATTTGATTTTCCCAAATTTTATTTCAACTAAACATAATTTGCACAAAGCCATGCAAGGTATATGCATAAACATAATTTATTTTGCCAACAAAAGGATGATGACGGTAGACCTAAAACATCAGCTATTTAGCTTAACTGTTTCAGAGAAGTGAATTGAAACTGCTTTAAATCTCTTCTAGGAGAAGAACCTCTGAGGCACACCTCCCTGAGGCAGAAACCTGGAGAATAGGTATGTGGATGGTGAATTTCCATTACTTTTACTCTTCGTCTTGGATTGGTCCTTTGGAACCCACAGAAGCACCACACTCTGAATTAGGTGTCGTGATGCTGAGCAGTGCTCAAGTGAGTTATGAGACCAGAAAACAACAAGGATTTACCTTTGCTCAGATCTCTGGTGCCTGGACTCAGTGAACTTCTCATTCAGTACATCTTGCTTGGTGCCTCCTGCTGTTCCTGGAGGATCCTGCTCCCAAGGGAACATCTGGGACCAGTTGAGTCCCTGTTCTTTCACCTCGGAGATCCCCAGCACAGTGTGACATGTCTGCCTGGTGAGGGAATGGGAGTAGGATGGGATCCCAGCGTTTCACCTTTATTTTTGTTATCTGAAAATTTTAGCTCGTGGTGACCCACCTTGTGCGTTCCTGACTAACAGTTCTCCTGATTTAAAATGAGCCAGTGATCAAAAAAAAAAAAGGGTCATAATTATGTAGATCCTGGGTTTTTTTGTTTTTTGGTTTTTTTTCTAAATCTCTGATAGAGTTTAATGGCTATGAAGTGTTACTATTGATTTCCATGGGAACAGGAAAGGTCTCGTGTTATCCGATGCATACTGAAAATCCTGTGACAGTTACTGGAAGGCAGAAAGACACACTAAGTTTCCTTTAAATTGCAGGATGAAAACTGTGTATTAGAACAATTATGCCTCAGGGTGAATGTGTAAGTATAATGATACTGAAACTTGGCTTCTTTTCAAAATACACAAGTCTCTGACAGTTTGGTATTGAAAAGCAAGTGATTCACATACATAAAAAATAGAAGCAGAGCAAAAATGTCAAGGTTTGACAGAGGGCAAATCTAAAATATTTCCAATAAGAGAAAAAAAAAAATAAGTTCATTCTAAAAGCATAATTGCAGAGTCTCTTCTCAGGAATGTATTTATATCATTAAAGTATCATTTATAGATTAGACATAATTATAAATTAGATGCAATATTTTTTTAAAAAGAGTAAGTATATGGAGAAGCCTCCCTCTCTGCACACTTACCACACACAGCAGTAGCTTATATAGAATGGAGAGTAGGAGTTAATGGTCAGTTTTCTCACTGGAAGAAAATCACCATGGAGTCCCAGGGGGATGTATTCATCAGCGGTGTGAAAAAGAGAATGAGCAGTGAAGTGACACAGTTGGCCAAGTTGCTGAGGATAATGAAGGCAAGGGTAATGACAAAAAAGATGCAGAAGGTGCTGGCCAGGGCTGGGTGGTAAAATAGCAGATTGAGATTCGTGTTCATGTACGTAACAGAGTAAATGGAGGAAGACAAATAATTGCAATTTAAAGTACATAACAGTAAGTAATGAATTAACCTTTACTCTGAGAATCTTATCCTTGAGTATTTTTATGAAATTCAGCTTAATTTTCCTCTGTGGTCACAAACTCCAAATATTTTTAGGAAGGAAAAAAAAAATAATAAAACAGAGAGCATTATAAGTCATTACACACACAGCTGCAGTGACACCTCAGTATGAACACAGGGTACTGACCCACTCTCAGAACAGCACAGCAATATGGGGACAGCACAGGAAAATGGGGCAAGATACAGAGACAGGTGACCAGGATAATGAGAGGTTGGAACAGATTTTGGTCAAATATTTGGGAAAATTCAATGATGAAAAATGGGGCAAAGAGGGTAGGAGTAAAGTATATAAGGAATTAAGAAAGCCCTGCACTCCTACACTCTCCCAGGGACACGTATAACTGGGCAGCCAAACCCACACTGGTTCACAGACCACACCACAGTAGTTTCCTTTTCAGTTTATATTGGTACAAAAGTGGCTGAGAAATGCACAGTATTTTGATTTTCATTGCACTAGGTATGGGGAAACTGAAATAGGTGTGGTATAAACTAGCCTAGAAGGATAGGCTTAGATTGTTTTGGGCTTGATTGCTTTTGAAAATCTGATTTTTAAGTCCATGTCAGTGTTTTGTTTTTAAACAGTGAAGACTCTGCTCGATGTATTACATTTACATGCTTTTCAGTTAAATCCATCTGATATTTTGTTTATTGCAGTGACCCTTAGGTAATGGGATGGTTTTACTGGCTTGCCAGCGATAAGCAATGGTGGAGGAAACGAGCACTAATGGGAGCCCTCAATCTACTCCACAAGGAAGCACCATAACTCAAATGTTTCTACATCAACAACAGCATGAGGAACAAACAGGATGAGCTCAAATCCTTGTCCCAGTACCAGAGATTTGGCATCGCTGGTGGGAAGTGTCCTATGACTGGTGTGCCCTGTTGGGTGGTTACAGCTTCTTTAGGAGGGATAGGCAGGGCAAAAAGGGCTGGGGTTGGGATTGTATGAAATGGAAGGAGTAGAATGTATAGAGCTCACAGCTGGCAATGGCACATTTAAGACCCCCCTGGGTAAAAATCAAGGGAGAAACAAAAAATGAGGATGGGGGAGTCTACCACAGACCTCCCAGCCAGGATGGTAATGCTATTGAATTATTTGAGGAACAAAGACACACTTCCACGTCAACTGCCCTTGTCCTGATGGAGGACTTCAGCTTGCCAAAAATTATTTGGTACCATCACCCAGACTACAAAGATTCCTAAAAAACCTGTATGACAGGTCTTAAGGCAGCCTGCTCGGGAAGATGCTCTCCTCAGTCTGCTGCTTGTCACTAGAGTGGATCCCATGAGCAAAGTGCTGGGTGGCCAGCTAGAACCTGGAGGAGACTGAGGGGAGACCTCATTGCAGTTCCCACTTCCTCACAATGGGAAGAGGAGGGACAGGCTCTGATCCCTTCTCTGTGGTGATCAGTGACAGGACTCGAGGAAATGGCATGAGGATGAACCGGGGAGGGTTTAGGTTGTATATGGAAACTTGGAAAAATTTCTTCACCCACATGGTGGTTGGGCATTGGAACTGGTCTCCCCAGGACAGTGGTCACAGCACCAAGCCTGACAGAGTTCAAGAAACATTTCAATAATGGTCCAGGGACCAGACTGTGACTGCTGGGGTATCCTGTGCAGGGCCAGGAGCTGAACCCAATGATCCTGATAGGTCCCTTTCAACCCAGCTCATTCTATGATTCTCTGATACTAAAACGTTCTAGCTGCCTGTAGCAAGGAGGGAATGTTAGCATTACTGTTGTACTCTGTGAATGGATGGTTATGCTTCATACAGCACTGAACTGGCCAGAAATTCTGTTCTGCTCTAGCAGAAAATCAGATCTGGAGGAGTTCAATGTTCTCTGATCTTTTCCACATATGAAAGGAGTATTTAAAAGTATAATGTCTTCCATTTCATCAATTTGAGGGGAAAATAATAACATCATTAAATGGATTCCTATGTAGAAAATTGCCTAAGGACTCAGGCCCCAAATGGTTTGAATTTCAATATAAAATGAGAAATAGCTGCTTTTTGCCTATCACAGCAATTTTTCCCTTCAGCTTTACAATTCTCCCTCTGCATCTTGTGTAGCTTCAAATGTACTGATATTCTGAGCATGAAAACAAGCTCTTTTGGATATTTTGAATCCAAATTTTTATGAATACTCTTTTGAAGTTACCTATTTACACAGTCTTTTTCCAGCTTAGTGTTCAAGCCAGCCACTCTCAATTGAACAAATGGGGAAATATGTGTCTCTTCAGATTATATTGTTATTATATTATTATTTATTCATATTATAACTATTAGTATTGTTTTTATTCAGCTACACTGCCTGCTTAAACATACATTTATTAGCATGAAACCTTACATTGAGTAAGATATTAATCAGCTGAGTGGTAGGGAACAATTTTATAGATTTAGCTCATAAGTTACACATTTATGAAGCCCAAGAATTAGCAGTGTGTAAAAACTGCAGATACTTGAGTCACTGATTAATAAACCCAGTTCACCCAGTCTGACTACTTCTTTTTAAAAATCAATTAATTTGAATAAAGTCTGTGACTTAGGTTCAGCACAGTCACCTTTAATTTGGTGTTGAATTCACAAGCAATATCCTGAAATTAGCTTGGGGGTTCTGGAAACATGCTCCACTTGCGATGAGAAACTTAAGAACCAGCCATGTTTTTGGGCTGCAGCTCCTCAGTGGTTCTGGTTTTCCTTGAGTAAGTTAAGAAATAGGTCCAGATAGGGAGAACTGAGTCTACTTTGCTCTTATAAACCACTGCATTGGGAACCTTTGCTTTATTCATGAAGATTTGCTACTCCTTTGCCTCATGCTTAATTCCACATCTCTCTTTTTAATTGTTTGTAGTTTGAAATAGTATGAAATAATGGTATGTTGCGATCATTATTCTATGCAACTTAGTGTAAAATAATTTTGTGTTAGGCCAAAGAGCACTTTGAAGCTCTCTCTCCCAATCACAGAAAATTTCATGTATATATATTTTTTAGCTTCTTCATATTCAAGCCGGTTGTTTCCAGCTCAGTATGGTATTTAGCATTTATTAATTATTCCAATTAATTCCACTCTAGCTGCTAGAAAGATCCTGGATTTGTTTTCCTTTTAAGTCTTCCTCCAGAAACAGACTTCATGCTCTTGTGCCTTTACAGATTAGAACAGGCCGAGTTGTTCAGAGCTGGCAGTAAATGTCCAAGACCAAGGACACGCATAAAACACAACACGACAGTCTCCTCTCCTGTAAGCACATGGCCAGATACAGCTACCACAGCTTGGAGAGATTCCAAGGATCACCCATTACTGGAAATAAACAGCTGCCCTTACGTGGCAAAAGTGACATACTGAGACAAAAAATAACCTGTGCAGTTCCAGAACCTGAATTACAGGAGCATCACATGGGAGGTGAAATGGTGCTGCTTTAGTTTTGATTCAAAAATGGCACTGTCCTTTAAATAAGGTATGTACAGATTAATTTCAGAATAGCAGGAAAAGAAAAAAGCATGCCTACATTCAAAAGGCCTTCCTGTCTTCCCAGGCTGCTGGAAGGGAAATGAAGGTCACTGCTTATGTAAGGTGTGGCCTCTCAAAGACAACATCAGTAGTTTATTACGAGTGAAAACCACTCTAATTTGACCAAGGTCAGGGCACAACAGCTCTTTTTTTCAGTAGAAAAAGATTTTATTTTTTTATGCTACATACCACGCAGTTAAATCTTTTCAACCTTATGCCAAGCGTATTTCTTTGGCCCTAGTTTCTATTGTAATACACTTATTTGTAGAGATTTCTGTAAGAATAAAATGTCCTTGTTTTCTTCTCTGAAAGACAATTTTCCCTGAAAACAGAAAAAAAAAAGCCCTTAGGGATAAAATAAGATTTTTCTCCCTTCAGGTACTCTAAGACTATGGCAAATATTTCCTGGTTTAACTTATTTTTTGACTTATTAACAATAACCGATTAGGGAGAAAATATGAAGAACTTTATTTTGTAGTTTTTAACTCCCAGATGATGCTTTATGGAGTCCCAGCTGACCTTTTCCTTTGTGCCAACAAAACAAGTTTGTGTACATTGTCTTGGTTCGTGAGCGCACATAAATTGTACTGCATTGGGGAGTGACAAGAGTGCACTTTTTTAGGAACTGTGGCTGAAGGAACTGTGGGACTTTAACACCTGAACAAAGAAACTGCAGTCCCCACAGTTTCTGAGTCAGCACTATGTGAAGTGTGGTTTCTTGGGTTTTGCACAACTTGTGAGTTGTGTAGCTCATGGAAATAAATTACTCTAACATGAGGTTAAACATAATTTGCTCATCTCTACACACAGATTTGCTAAATCTGAGGATGAGGCAATGGAAATCAGTGTTGTGTCTTTTGCAGGAAGTGGTAAGAGTAGGAACTGGATGTGGAATCATGTCATTTTCTGGTTGTGTACCTCAGGCTGTCACTTGACTTCCCAGACACTGCTTTGATGTAGGTGTGAGGACTCCCCTTCATGAGCATCTTCAGAGATTCCTATACCTCTCTTTCTTCTGTGCATGACAGCAGCTCCAGTGCTCTTGCAGAGCTTGTGTGGTGGAGGAGTAGCCACGGGGATCCTCCTGGTTCCCTCCTCTGCTTCAGTCCAGCTTCCAAGATGACTGAAATCACTTAATTTTAGAGGCCTGAGGACAGATCTGCCTGATGATGACTGTCACCTTTGCATTATGAGCAAGGAGCCCAGACTTCACCAATAGGATGTTATCTTCAGGATCTCATTAAAGACTGTGTAAGCTGGGAGTTAGCTGAAAATAAAGATCCCTAACAAATTATCAGTGGGAAAAAACTGTTTTATTTTCTTGAGTTTTTCTTGAGTGCTAGAATGCTTTTCATATCATAACTGAAACTTTGTCACAGATTCCTTTTACAAGACATTTAACAATAATATAAGCTTCAGCTGAGCCTTTTATGGCAGATATAAGGTGTTAGACATAATCTTCTTAGGGAGGTTTGCATACACTGCCTCATACAAGCAGGAAAAAAAATTAAAAAATAATATAATAATTACATATAATTGACTTGCTGGCCAAGAAGAAAAAGTTATTACAAATTAAATATTCTCCTAAATAAGCCTTTAATTAGCAAAAGAAGATACAGTAGTTATTGTTGGTCAATTAGAGATGTAATAATTACTCACGATTAGTTGATGAGAACAGGATAAGTAGGCAATTACCATAAAAAGCTAAAGTGCAAGTAAAATCAGCTAAAGCATATATTATATGGAAATAAGTAAGTGGTAACTGAAGTACACCATCGAGTCTTCTGTTCATCTTTTCAAGTACATGCTAAATTTAAAAAATGTAAAGTCGTTATGAAATGATACTATAGAGCTTTTATTATAATACATAGATGAAGAATTTATATAATAATATAATATTATGTTCTTAGTACAGAATAATACAGAGCCTCTTTCCCCCTTACCCTCCACTTTCAGTTATCCCAATTTTTGGAAAAACAAGATTAATAAATGGGCTTTCAGATTGTGTCACATTCTTTGTGAGAAATTCAGGCTGTAATGGGAACATATTTTATAAAAAAAATAATTTTTAACTTTTATTAGAACTGGGGAAACAACTTTAAAAAAATTAGCATATTCACAAATGTCTGTCCTAATTCTGTTCATAAATTATTTTCAAACAGACTGAAAATAAGGAATTAATTCTTATTCAAAATTACTTAAAAAATAGATTGTGCAAAGATAGACTAGCTGTTCACTAGTTCTTTTTATAGTGTTTGCTTAAGTCATACTTCATTGTTCCTTTACTTTGATTATATCACAAAAACATTAATAAATCCATAAAAAGATAGTCGAAGATTTTTTAAGGTTGAGTTCTTGAGGCTATCTCAGGGACTAACAAATATATCCATTAATGAAAAATAAATTAGCAAATATTTAATCAAACATCATTGACAATAACTTAACCTTTCCCTTTGGACAGGAAATGGTGCCTCAATTAGACAAAGCAATTTTTATGATATTTCAAATAATTTTAAGGGAAACACTGACTCTGGACTGCACTGCAGCACATTTTTTGTCACTCAGCTGCTGTACAGAGATTACAAAATAAACTCCATCTGCTCCGAGGGATAGCTTTAAAGCATGTTCAGAAGTGAGTAAGTACTTTATACATCTTCTGAGGCTTGGTTTTCAGGGATCAGATTAGGGGTGAGAGTGGTCACAGCCAGAGTGTTTTCACAGGCATTGGGGTCACGGTGCAGCCCACGCACGGCAGGTTTTGAGCTGCTGTCTCATTTAGATGAGGAGCACGGGCTCTTCCCAAGGACTGAATTCTCCCCCTGGAGAAGGGTGCCATGTGAATTTCTTTGAAGGCGATACTGGCTTAAATATCCTTATCTCCAGCCACTGCCCCCTGCCCCTCTTGGTGCTGTGCTGGTACCACTGTATCCACAGCTTGGCAGTGAACTGGACAGGGAAACTGATTCCTTTAAAAATCAAAAAAGGGTTTTTTTTCCTTTTTTTTTTTTTAGGTCAGAGGATCACTTGCCATTTTTTTCACTATTTCTTTATTCTCTGATATAACATCTGAAAAAAATAGATGAGTATATCCCTTCCTATTCTTGGATGTAAAAGTATTTCCATTGTCTTACAAACTTAAGATATACATGCAAAAAATATTTTCTAACTGTAGCTAAGTCTTCTTTTGAAATTAAGTTCAGCTCATTTTCCCATTTAATTATTCTTAGTTTAATTTAAATGTTCAGCACAATTATGTAGACCAAATAATGACTGTGAACCTGTGAAACAACGGATCCTGAATTCAAACATCAGCCACATCCATTGTTTTATTGTTTTCCATTCACCACATGCACCTTAAGAGAGGGGCCATTGATTATGCAGCTCTTTCAGCTCACCAAGATGTTCATCCCTTTTCTTTCTGAAGAAGCAGCAACTTAGACCCAATATTGAATTTCTTCAGTCATTACCTTCTGCCATGGGAATAGAGAACACCACAGGCAAGTCCTTTGTAACGATTATCGTTTTGTTGGTATAGGAGATGATGCCTTATAGACATCATTGTATTAGATACTGCCATTACTTATCACCTTCTTAAAATAATTATACCAAAGGGTTCTGGGAAAATTAAACTAGTAAAAGGTCAGTATTGGGTGGAACTAATTTTATTTTCTTAGCAGGAAATGGAAGGCTCTTTTTTTCTGATGGCGCTAGGACAGAAAGTCATTCAACGATGCATTCATTACTTGCATATCAATCACCTTGGGTAAGTACTTACAAATTCATTTTGTTGTTATCATTTTCTTTTCCTCTTTTTCCTTTTTTCTTTTTTCTTAAGCATCTGTCCTTCTAAAATTCATAGGAGTCCAAAGCACAGACTCAAACAGCTGCATGTCTTTGAGCGCTATTTTGCAGTATTTGATTTCCTCTTGGCAAGAAATATTACAATAGCAGGCTGTTTCCTGTTGGGGTTTTTTTAGCTTTATTTCTTAATCACATCTAAACCACAAATTTGGTGAAAGCAGGATGACTATGAAATTGAGAGTTTAGGTCTATGTTCTGCTGCACTGTAGAAATTCCTTCAATAATTGTTCAAGTTAATGGCAGTAAAGTCTAACCCTGTGAATTTGGAAGCTCAGGAGAATAATATGATCTCATTGGATGTTCATTCAAAAATGAGACCTTTTGTCTTCATTCTGTAGATTTTGCTCTTATTCTACTATAGCCAGTTCCTCTCATAATTGTAATTTAAACATGAGAACCAGAAGATTGATGATCTTTCTAATATGTTTATTTCTTCACTGAAGCTTCTTTAATAGTTTTGAGAAATTCTTGTGGTGCAGTTTTCATTATTTCATGACCCTAGAGACATGGATTATCTTGCCAATAGATCAGTTCAGTTTTCATTCCAAAGAAACAAAAGGTATGTGCCCAAACAGTTCCTAGAAGTGTCGTTAATTCATCAGAGAGATGACTATTCAAAATAGGGCCCACGCTTCTAGTGCAGAAGTCACTGGATGCAACAGTGGATTGCACCAGCAGTGCTTAATCTCTCCCAAAACAAAGACACTTCCAGCTCAATAGCTCTGGAGTAAGAGTATTTTTTTGGAGGAATTTTGATGACATAGAACTTTTTTAACAGCTCCTAAAAAGGAAAAGCTCCACTAAGCTGGTAGGTCTACCTGGGCAATCTCAATCTGCTGTTGGCAGCTAAAATGAATTGGAATAACTTTTGAATACCTCTGGCCTTTAACCATTGGGTTGGCTGGCATCCAGGATCACCAGGATCCAAGCTCACTGCACTTCACTTTTATTCTGAGAAAACTTGGCTACAACGGGTGAGAGCCTGGACCAATAACTGCTGACATAAGAAATCAATCCCTAATTCAGCAATAATACCTAATTAAACAACGGTAATTTAAATAGAGTGTGTTAAGAAACATTTTCCTAATCAATGTACTAGCAAGGAAATCTCTCAAGGAATGCCAGGTTTATGTGTTTTGAAATCATATTACACATATATGTAATTTCTTAATGTGACTCAGGAGAAATTGGACATCAGAAACTCTAGAAAAGCATTCTGTATTGTAAATTCCTTAACCTAATGGAAGTTGGAGCACTTAAAAAAAAAACAGATGGAGAAAACTGTGGGGAAACCACAGTTTTCCATGAAGAAAAGTACATTTAATTTCTATGGTTCCAGCAATTTAGAAATATTGGAATACATTTAAATCTTCATAGCCTTAAAATCATATCCAACAGTCACAATATAACTGATGTTTGAAAGTCAAAGTCATGTTGTTTAATTTTATATTTACAAAAAGGCCAAAAAACCAAAGAAAACCACCCTTGACAAGTATATATTGCCATGGTTGTAGAAAGGTTAATATGTCAGAAGAGAGATACTAAGTCTAATGATCTTCTAAGTATTATAAAGCACAATCATTTTGCATTTTTTGATTAAGTCAATAAGTGTATTACTATGTAAGCAGTTTTCTTGACACAAATTCAATATTTTCTTGTGCAGCCTGGATTTTCCATAGTGGTGTCCAAGTCATAGACCATATCCAGTGCAAAGCTACATAGAAGAGTATTAAACTATTTACCTTCATCATCAATATTATTATTCCTATTAGCAGTAGATTAAAAACCCCACATGCTCAATTTATGCCATTATCGATAGATATTAAATAACCTACTTAGCAGAAAGGTTCTGCTATGTTTTATTTTTTTAAACAGTGTCTGATCTTTACCTGTGTTTTCCTGAAAAACTGTATGTATGTATTCTAATAATTGCAGTGGTCTGATCATTCATATAAAATTGGGAGCAGTACTCTTCTGAAATTCAGAGTCATGACAAAAAAGTAAATTCTGCTTGTGTGCTCTTCCACAGAAAGAGGGACTTTGGCTAATGTTGCTGTTATTCTATGATTCCCACTGGATTTTTTCTGTAGAAGAAAAATATGTGGAGTTATAGTCATGACAGCTACAGAGTGTTCTTGGATAACTCAGAATTTTGTAGGAAGACCTGTCAGAAGCCAGACAGGTTGAAGTATTTCACAAGCTGTCCATGTCTCGTAGAGAAGTTGGGAAGTAGTAGCAATAAAATTTATAGTTGAGAAAGAGCAACCTGCTGTGTAGTCTCATGGCATTTCAGATCTAATCATGGAAGAAAGACATTCTTTTCAGTTGTATTTTAAAGAGATGAAAAAATCAATGAAATGAGGAGACAACAGCTTTCTTTTGCACTCTAAATTACCATATACTTTTTGGAGGGGAATAGAAGAGGGAGAACGTGCAACTCTGTTGTGTGTGTTCAAATTTTGAGAGCCACTGTAGCTCTTTCAAGTATAACACTGAAAGAAAAACTATGCAGAGATAGAGACATGGAATTTTTTTTTGTTTGTTTTTTTCAGGAGGGATTTTTGGAGACATTTAATCCAGCACCTGACTCAAAAGCAACTTCAACCCTGATTCCACTCTGGAGCTGAGTTTGCCCAGGGCCTGGCCCAGCCACAATCTCTGATGCACATTCCAGCCTCTCTAGACAACCCCATGGCTCATCAGCAATCAGGCTGCAGAGGTGTGTGGGAACACTGAGCCCCAAGTGCAAGGCTCTGCGCTTTCCTGAGCTTCATGAGGTTTTTCCAGCTTGCCAAGCTCCCTTTGAGTGGCAGCTTTACCCTGCAGCTTTTTAGCATTTCTCCTGATTTAAATAATTCCATATTTCACCTTTCATTTAAAGCCTTCATAGAATATTTTATGAAGAAGGGTATCGTAAGAGGAGTTCAGGAAGTAGGGAAAATGTAAGACAGAAATGTGGCATGAAATGTCCAAGGTGAGTGAACTGTGGTAATTGTACTGCATCGTCAAAATGGAAATGAAAAACAGTTTCTTGTGTGTCTTTTGTGGTCACAGATTGTACTAAAAATGAGTATATAGTGTCTGAACTTATGGCTTCTAGGCAAAAAACTCAATTCAAATATCACTGCTGAACAGTCAAAGTCAAAATGTGCTAGTGAGGAGAAGGACTGTGGAACACAGATCTATAATGGAAACCTGGGGTGGAACACAATGACTTGAGTTGCTTAGAAACTGTATTTGCTAACTTTTTAGATATTTATCCTCTAAGTGGCTTATTAATATTTATCACATTGTGTGTCCATGTCAGACTTTGCTAATAAGAACTTTTAATATAACAGAAAATATTTAAAAATTTAGCTACTTTTTTTTTTTTTTTAGATACCCAAGTTTAAGAATGCCTCAACTGCAGCAACTTCAAAAGAGATGACTTTTGCTGGGTGTGTGGCAGGGCTTTTTTCCAATGTCAGACCTTTTGACATTTTCCCCTAGGCTGAGCAAAGAAAACATGTTTTTTTTTTTTTTAATTAAAAATCTAATTTTGTATGTAGCCCAGCACATTTATTTATCAGTATGCTTCTATTTCTACATAGACCTATGAGAAAGTCCTTTCTTTTTAGATTTGATTTTTAAAGCAACTGAAGTGTGTTCTTTTTAAGAGTCTCCTTTTTACAGGACTATTGGAAGGTTTACTAGTAATGCAGTTAAAAAAATTAACAAATGGTAATTAACAGGCAGTAGTGCTAACAGACTAATTAATAATAAGCTAGTTACATTCAGGATGAAAAACTGAAAAGTAAAAAACTGTCAGTTTGATTTTTGAACCATTTAAGGTAAAATTCTGCTGTGATAGATTTGGAAGAAATGCAGTGAATACTTAAAGATAAAATTTGAGGTGAAAACCACAGCAATCAAAATAGTCATTAAGCTTAACTTTTATGGAACCTGAAGTACTCTTTTATTCTCTACAGACTTGCTTGTAAGTGAAATCTGCAAATCTGGGCTGATAAGAGAAGGAAATGTACTATATCCCCTAGCTGAAGTGCTTATGCAAATACAGGTTGCAATTCTGCATTTGGGAGACACAATATTGCTGCAAGGAATTTTAATATATCACAGTAACATACATGGTCACACACCACACACATTGGGGACAAATGTGTCATTAAAACATAAAAATGCTTCTCGTTGTAAATGATCCATTAATATGCTCTTGAAGCATAAGAAAACATAGATCCCTGGATATTAAATGTAGAAAGGAGTGTTAGCTAATTTAGTTTGAACTCTTCAGCACCAGAGGTATCACATTTCACCTGCTCCCAGGTGTTTTGCGGAAAGATCTTGATTTTCATTTGTCTCACAGTTAATCTTCACTGCTTACAAACATACACATACACAAGTATATGATTACAGACTCCAGCAACCTGATCTGAAGTCATTAGGTTAAAGCCACATCAGCTAGTGCCTCTTTGTGAGGCAACCATAAATTTGTTTGCATGGTGCTCAGGTGTTTGATAGATTTTCCCCCAAGAAATAAAAAAGAACTTTTCATTGTCTTTCACATAGAATTCTATAATTAGGTTTTGCCCCATGCTTTTGCTGAAAACACCAAAGAGAGTGAGCCTTTTTTTTCCTCTATAAAAATTTATCTAGTATTTTTGACCTATTATTTTCATAATTTTCCAGCTTTTTTTTTTTAGTGGACATAAGATCAGAATAAAGCATTCAAGCATCCATACCTTCAGTGCAACCTAAAAGGATTAGCACCACCTTACTGCTCCATTATTTCTGAGTTTAGAAGACTGTAAGATAGCTTTATTTTAATTAATATTTTCCATACCTAAGCTTGTTTATCCAATATAAACCAGCTGTCTGTCCTTAGGAACCTTAGCTGAGTCCCCTGTACTACAGGTAGGACTGCAATTCCTTTTTATTAAGATGAAAAGAATTTCATTTTCTTCTCTTAGAGCTGATTTTGCTGTAATGAGCCCAGAGTATCAAGGGTGAAGGGATTTTAAGGAAGACACAAATGCTTTCTGCACACACTCCAAACACAGACAGCAGCAAAACAGGGGCTGTGCAGTGAGGAGCGTGCAGCGGGGCCGTGAGCTCAGGGAGCTAATGAACAGTGCTGAGAGTTCAAACACCCTGGTTAGGCTGCCTGCCTTTGAGTTGGAGCTGCCTCAGAGCACAGGCAGAGCCAGCACAAGCCACATCAATATCCCCATCGTCATCCACATCATTCCAGAGCCACGCAAGGCATGGTTATAATTATTTACCCCCCAACCAATCCTTGCACTGGCCATACGTTTTTATCGGCAGTGATTTTGTGCTTACATGCAAATCACTGCATCAAATACTGAGATGCACAGCCATCACTGTAAGCACTGCCCAATGTTCGGAGTGAATGAATGAAGTTACTTAAAAATTTTGTACCTGTAGCTGTATAGAGGTTGCAAGCATATACATGTATTTATATATTCTTGGAAACATTCTCTAATAGGAAGAGAAGCTCGTAGACAACTATATATAATTTGTTTGATGATAAATTTAGGCAAACCACATATAAGAACCCTATTGAGACCATACAAAAAAAATCACCATTTTTATCATTAAAAGACTGTGAAAAACAGCCTCCCACACAAAGGACAAAGAGACACACTCATAAAAGAGAGCTAAAATTCCTGTCTCGAGAGCAAGGAAGTCTGCATACCTGGTTATTTACAACTAGTAGCCTGGATTCTGCCATCCATTGGAGAGCCTGAAATGGAAAGCCTGAGATTATAAACCCCCAAAGATTATATATTCTTTATGATTCCTCTAATTTATAGTCTTGAGCAATGATTGGATCTTTAGAAGACTGCCAGAATGCTGTGTACTCTGGTCACTCCTCCCCTCTCCTCCTGGACACTCTTTTCACTGAGATAATTAAAATACTTGTTTACCACTCAGGTCTTCAATTATGGGGTCAGTATCCCCAGCTGGCCACTTAATCCAGTTTTGGGTTTGTTTTTACCAGTAGTACAGCATAAAAGTACCTTTTATGCAGCTGGATCCTGACTATACTTTTCCGAAAATCAATTAACTATTATTTGCTAATTTCATTACTGTTGTTTAGCTGATGACTTTGCAGTCTTGTTCTTTATAGTATATTAAGAATATGCACCAAAATCAAATCTCTGTCTGCATTAAAAAAAAACCCACTGGCCTGAAATGTAGAAGGAAGAGTAATATGAAATAATAGTTGTTTTGTTTATTTTTAATTGTAGGCATTTCTGCCTTTAAGTATCTACTTTAAAACTGTATTTTGCCTTCAGATGTACCATCAATGAAATATGGGGTAGTTTTCTCAGGGTAGCTCTTCCAACTTAACTTTTCTTGCAAAGGTTTGGATTTTCAGCAGCAGTGGCTATAAAACATGGAAGGATAAGAATATCATTAGCTCAGTAATTCAGATCACATTAGAGTGACCTGGTTGTCCTAATTTTAAAGGTTATTTTAATTTTATGTAAATCTTTAGCTGCCAGTCACAAAAAAATCTGCATAATGTGCCTTGCCATTTTAGTTTTACTTGTCATCCACTTTTGTACAGGAACATGAGTTAACTCATTTTTTTGTGTCTTCTGGTGCACCAATGGTACTTCTGGTATCTCAACTGAAACTTGAAGAACTTAATTAAAACAGAAGAGGCTTTAATTCCCCCTCCTTATAAAACCAAAAGTTGTAGTTTTCCATTCTTATTTCTTTTTTGCCCACCAAACAATTTTCAAAATTATGTACAGCTAGAAGAGAAAAAAGCTGACTGTTTCATACCTGGAAAAGAATAATTTGAACCCGAGAAAATATTCAAATGCTTTGGCTAGACTCTGACCCCAATACTCATATTAGTAAAGGGTTATTCACCTTATTAAAAATAATCCCATGTTCATGTCACTACCTGCCCCAGAAGACATTTCTTTATTTTAATATTTATTATATTTCCTATTCTGTCCTTTTAATTAAATTTTATCTTTAATAAATCCCCTTTTGCTTTGTTTCACTCCCTTCTGTGATTCACTAGAGAAGCTGCATGACAGGGACTCTAATTTCCTGATTGGTTAAGCCTACTGCCTACTCCCAGAACCAATCTCTAAAACTGAGTGGCACTTTTTTTTTTTTTTTTAACACCACCAGAAAGTGAAAGAGAAAAGAATCAGTATTAAAAAAATGGTCCCACCTCAACACCAGCAGATTATACCCTCTGCTCTCTGTACTTTCAAGGTTTTTTTAACTGTTTGGTGTTGACGCTGGCCCTGGCTGAAAGACATATCTGGGCACAATCTCTGAAATCACCTACAATTCCTTTCCCTTTTTGGTAAAATAGATTTTGCATGAGAAGACAAGCAAATATGCAGAAAAAGTATAAGCTTTTTTGGTTTTAAACAGAGGAGGGGAATTTAGAGAGGCATGAATTTTCACAGGTGATACCATGCCACATGGCAACAGGTATGAAATTCATGGCATCCAGCCTCAGCTATGAAAGAACTACATATCTGCTCTTAATGGGCCTCCTGATCAGTGCAGAGAGGGTAATAAAGGGTAATGAAATAAGGCTGGAAACTTCTGCAAGATAATGGGAACAATCACTGTTTGTAAAACTCTGTCTATCTTCAGTAATGCTAAATATCCCAAATATTTTCCAGAACGTTAAAAACCTGAAGAACAAAATGACAATTAAATGAAGTTCATTACTTTCTGTCATTAAAACAGTAAAATCAAGTATTACCACATTTTTTTCGAAAACCTGAGCTCCAAAACCTCCTCTCCAGGTGAGGACATGCACCTCAGGTACTCAGTCCAATAAATTTACCTTTCTGTCTGCACAGTTGAAATATTTAAATTAGTTTGGAAGTATCTGAATTCTAGCTGTTCCTGGATTTTAAATGTCCTGCAGCCCATAGCAATTTACCGTAGACTGTGATTATCTCATTTATTTTCACATCACACACTAAATTTGTTAAACCTTCATCTCCTTTCACACCTTTGTTCTGACTAGAACATGGTGATAATGAACTCATCACAACAGCAGCATCATGTTAATCTTTTATCAGCTGCTGTTGATTCTGGACTCTACCATCTCAGAGTCCTTTTTAGTTTAACTCTCACAATGACTTTGTTCATTGTTCTCATTTTATGTTCAGCAAGGCTCGTCAGGAGATGAAAAACCTTGAAGCATGAGAAACATCACAGACTGTCAATTAATATCTCATTAATAAAGAAAACAACAACTAAATGAACAAATAAACAAGGAAAATAGGCTAAGTAGAGAGGTGTTAATTGAGAAAGATCTGAAAGGCTTGAAAGTTCTAAACATAAAGGATTTGGAAAAGAGTGAGTTTTTTCTTGTGAATTGATCTGCTTGGAGGTCTGAATTGGTCCTGCATGTCTGTGATGCTGAGAAACAACATGAAGAACACAGGCATGAGCAAGGGCAGCAGGATTGGAAAGAAGTAGATGGACATTCTGGATTCTGGGTTAGCACTGATGGAAAAGGCAATTGGTCAAAAATCCTCACATTTTCAGACATCATTAGAAAAAACAATTCCAGCGATTTCTTCAGCTGAACAGGAAGCCAATGAACTGAGGTATAGAAAAAAAAATCTCAGCATTATAGATTCCTGCTTTCCTTGAAGGATTTGCTCTGAGTGATGTGTGGCACATCTTGGATCCCTGGAAATCCTAGTCTCCCACGGTGGTCACTAAAAATTTTACGTGGTTCTCCTGACCTAAAAATGTTAAATGCCAAAATTATTGAGCAAAAGTAGTAGACCTAATTTAGTTGATTTTTCGGATTTGTGAGGGTTTTAGTAGGTTTTTTGTTTGGTAATGACTAGGAGAGTTGGGAATAAAGGAGGGGCAGAATCCTTCACATGCAAGTCACACATCAGCCACATCTATATAAAATCCACCTAGGACAACCAGTGATAAATATCAATTCCTGTGTACTAACTTTCAAGAAACAATCTGGTATCCTCGTTGGAGATTACAGGCAAACAAAGAGTCAAACTAGACCTCTGACCACTGTATTGTTTACCCTTGTTCAGTATTCTAATTACTGGAAATACTTGATTTCGTTAAGAAACTTGTTGCACACTGTTGTGTAGGTCTAGCTGTGATTGAATATAAAAACTAAAATATGAAGATATTTTTGATGTGTTATGATTACGAGAAATTTTAGTTTCAGCCTTCTGTATGATCTCCATTATTAACATAATGATCTAGTCATGTGTTATTTTTGCTCTTTCTTATTGTTACTAAGACAAACAAAAAAAAGCAAAGATCTTGGGAGGTTAGTATTTTTAAAAGAGCTTTTAATAAGATGCAAAAGACTAGCTGACATTGGCACAGAAATGAGAAAAAAAAACATGATTATTTTTAGAGCTGGCCTCTTGGGCTGGGTATGGGCGTTTTAGCTGAATGGAGAAAATCTTGCAGTTCCAGTGTCATTCTTTCTCTCTTTGCATATTTTAACTTCTAACACTGCCAAGTTAAACCATTTTATCAAAACTAAATTTCACGAACTTAAAAAAAAAAAAATCAAAACAACAGCAAAAACTAGATCTTCTTTATTAACCACAGTGAATAAGGTGTACAGTGTATTTTCCCCAAGACCAATTTATTCTGTGAACCATGCATGCAAGCTATCAAAAGCTGTAAATTAGTGGTCACCTCAGGCATTAGAAACAAGAGCTCCTTTACAGGAGCTCCCATTGAGTCGGTCTTTTTCATCTTTGCTAATTAACACTTTTTTACCATTGCCTTGTAATAAATAATTGAAACTATCATGTAGGACATGATTCAGAGAAGGGAGAGCAACAACTCTAAACTAGATCATTTTCAAAGGAATCTTTCTCTGATTGGCTTCTTCAGTAAAACCTGGAATAACTGGAAAATCAGCTGCTTTCTGCCTTTAAGATGTCTTTGAAACTTTCCACTACGTGAACAACTTTAATTTATGTGCATATCAAACATCTTACTGGTGCTGAAACCTAAAGACATAATTCTCTGAAAAATGCAGGTGAGCCATTAAATACTCACAGTAGCACAGGACCACATCAGTGCACCCTGCAGTGTGTAAGAACATTGTAGATCTTCTACGATGGAGAAGAAACCTTTTGTATAAAAAAGGAGGGGGTTAATCTTAAATCTTTTGGATTGGGTCATTTTGATCCTGACTGAACACTGGCCAACCACACAAGCAAGGTTTTGCTCATCTTTCTCAGTTCCTTCTAAAGCATCCCGAATTCCTATCATTTCCCAGCTGCCATGAGCTCAAGCAGCACCAAAGGCAGCAGCTATTTGCATATTTTGAGCTACCCAAGGTAACTTGATTCCAAAAGAACTTTTTTTTTTTCTTCAGTACTGGTTCTCACCTGCACTTTTGTGTATTTCAAGTAACTGTGTAATAACTGAACACACATCTGCACAGCCCTCGTTTGCAAGAAAGAAAAAAAAACAACTCTGCCATCCTGTGATTGTCAATATGAAGACGGGTTTGATTAAGCTGTGCTAAGCAAACATTAAGTGTGCCTTTTTCAGGGTTGGTTCACACAGCTTCACTGCGAGGAAATGCTCTGTGAATAAATGTAATTACAGCAAAGGAAAACCTAAAGGTAATTTGATAACCCTCTGCAGAACTTAGCAAGGTGTCTAAAAATGAAATGTTGACATTTCTATGGTTACTTTACATATAAAAGAGGTACCTTTCATGAAAAGCAAAGCACTTACTTAACATTCCTCAAAGGTGGATCTCGTATTCTTCATTAGCTAAGTTTCAATTGCCTTTGTCAAGCTTGTCTTCCCGGCAAAGGTCTCTGTCAACTGTGAAATCCACTTAAGGTAATTAGTATTCTGTTAGATGGAACAGTCTGTGAATTAGAACTGTAACAAAAGAGAACGTCTACTTGTTTCTTCATTATCAAACAAGTGGAGCTTCCAGCTCCTGTGGTGGCTGAACCTGACTCTTTTTCATGTCATGAAGGCCACACTTAGCATAAGGATTAATAGCCCTGCTCAAAAATGTGATTTTCCATTTTATTAGAAATTATATTTCTAGATGTTTCTCTTCTAATTCATAACAAGATCAAATCTCATTCTTTCTACAGTGGGGAAACACTTTCCTTTGAATCAATGTAGCACTTGAAAATTTTTGCAGATGTTCAGATTTTGTTTAAGAATTTCAACATTTTCTTCTGAGTTTTATATTTAATCTTTAGGGGTTTTTTTTATATTTGATTATGTTGCAGAAGCAGGGGCCATGTACAAATGTACAATGGTTACTTCTGAAACTCTGACATGAGGCAACATGAGACCTGAGACATGAGACTTCTGAAACTCTGACATGAGGCAACATCTTAAGTGTTCTAATATATCCTTTACTTTTTACATCTCTCACAGACTTTTTGTCCCTTATTGACAGGAATATTTTATATTTTCTAAGTCAAAACCATGCTTGTTTTTCTTTTAAGGGGCATGCTGAAATAAATCAGGAAGCTTTGTTAGCATCAAATTTGCACAGACTTGGAAAACAAACAAACAAAAACCCCAACAAACAAAGAAATTATAAGCAGATATAAAATCTGAACAGTAATATAATCCAGGAAAAGACGGAGTTATTCATTGTAGGGTCAGAGAAGAGATAAGAAGGAAGATAATGGATCAACTGGCTGAAAATCTCACTATTTGCATACCAGTGCCAGAAACAGGGTGATTCTTCTGTCAGGAATCTGTTATGCCAGAGTGGCTCCTTTTTATTCCTAAGGAGCCCAAGGGTGTGTCCCCATCAGGTTTTTACTAACTTACATGTACAGGCTCTTCTCATTTCTCATGCTAGCTAAATTCAAACTAGAAGGGATGTCTGTACTGTCATTGCACCTTCAGTACGTTGTGTAGACATAGTTTGGAGATTAAAGTGTTTTCTGTTTGTCTTGTAGTGACATGGTTTGACACTGAAGCATGAAATCTCCTCGTTGCAACACAAATAAGAGACATTTTTGATGCAGAAAATCTGCTTCAGTCACTAGGAAGGGTTTGTCTACACGAAGGTGCTAGTGAGAAACTGGGAAGCGTGTAGATTGAGAAACAGCAGCTGTTGCAGACTCACCCTCTGTTTGAGAAGTCCAGTAGGTGCTTCCAGCCCCTCTGTGATTTAGCCAAAGGCATTTAGAAAATACTTTTAATAAGTAGTAAGAGATACACCAGGGCCTAGAATACATCCATGACCCGAGTCACTCCAGAAAACAGGGTTTAAGGAGAGTTCTTTTTCTCTTGCCCTGAATTAAACTGTCAAGACCATGAAAACACGGCAAAGTTCTGTACTTTTAAGTACACAGCTTTTATGTGTGACTCTGAAATTTTGAATTTTTAATTTGTCCCTTAGCCTTTCAGGTATGATTTAATACTCAAAAAAAAAAATCTTATTAAAATAGCAGCCAGTGCTTCTCCAGGCAGAGATTTCTCATCCCCTGTTGTCCTGCCAATGTCCTTTGTGTGGCTAGGCCATGCTTTTGCAGGGTACTGCTCAGGGAAGGAATTATTTTGGTCCATCTCATTTGAGTGTTCACGCAGTTGCCCTGTGGCACACTTACTGCTGACAGAATTCTTCAGACAGCTTTCACATCTGCGCTGACATATGCATATAGCCTGCCTTACTGTCTTATTTATGTATATGTTATAGTTTTAAATATCCCTTTACTTTTTCCTAAGTGCCTGCCTATCGTTATGAATTGTTCAGGGAGCTTTCCAGGGCTGGGCTAATGGATTCACATGTGGTGGGATGTGGTGGGAGAGAAAGAGTGAGAGAACAGGAGTCCAGAGTGCCATTTTATTTATGTATTTTTTTTCTTTTAAACATACCTATATTTTTCCTGAAGTGCCTGGAACAATATCTGCAATAAAAAATATTAATCAATAACCGTGCTCAAATCATTTCGCCTCCTTCAGTTCAGTGCTGTGAAACAAATGTGAGAAACTAAATAGACCATGTAGAGTGCCCTGTAGTTCAATAAATCCAAGGTCTGCCTGATCATGGAGACAAGTTAATTTTCGCAATTGACATCTGCAGTATTCTCCCTCCTTTCCTTTTATCTTCAACTGGAGTTATGACACTTTATTTTTTTCTATTCTATTCTTTTTTTTTTTTAACAGTTTGGATACAAAATAAGAGGAGAAATAGTTAAAAAGAAGTAAATAGAAAAGACTTAAACAGATTTAAGACTAATGGAGTAGGAAGAGATTAATTTTTACTGAGCAAGAGAATCTTGGAGAAAGAGAAGAATGAATAAACTCTTAGCAATATCAAGAAAATATTGAGTTCCAGAAGAAAACTGGGGGAGAAAAGAGTTCTATAAAAAGAAGGAAGTGCTGGGCAAAAATTAAGTACAGATGTATGTCTGAAATGTTTTTTGGTGTTTTTTTTTTCCCTAGCTGTTTTTTTTCTATATACTCTATACAGTTAAAATCTGTATTTAATATTTGCAACTCTTATTCCTGTAAATCTGGGAAATAATATAAAGCAATTTCTTCTTGTCAAAAGCTGTGAACAAATTTTTTTTTTTTTCAAAACCATGACTATACCAAACACCAGTTACTATAAAAACAGATTATGCTGAGAATTTTTACCGTTTTATGTTGTAAACTTCTTAGCTGCTGAAGTTTCAGATTATACAATGGAAAACCACAAGTGTCAAGAGATCCTTGTTGCAGGAAAATAAGGAAATTTATGCAGACATTTTCTGTTTAGCATCTGTGTAGACTAATAAAAAAGGCTTGATACAATGGATAAATTAAAAACTATATAGCAAAAACTATAACAAGTGATGGTTAGAAGTGCTTATCGAGTTTAATTTTTATTACTCCTTTTTACATAGCAACTCTGAAATCTCTTTAAAGAGTCTGAAGTTGACACTACATGGACTCATAGCTTCTGAAACATAGTTCCTTTGACAGGAGTTTTTAATTGAGTAATGGAAAGTGAAGACAACTTCTTCTCCTCAAAACATTTATGAACACCAGCAGGGTGTCTGTGAATTTACGTGAGAAAGAGAACAAGAACATGTATTTCTCTTGTACTTACAAATTTATTTTCACTACAAACACACCTATGTTCTTCCCTGTGTCTCAGCTATGGAAATGATTTGTTCAGATTGGTTTTAAGTCTGTGCTAATAATTTTGTATTTTCTTCATGTGGTTGTAGTGAAATAATGATCAGGAGACTCAGTCATGGATGAGATCTCTTTGGGCTGGGAAGGTTGCACAAGCCCAGAAGAAATTATTGGGGATCCAATAATCTGATTTTGTCCACACTTTCTTCTGTCCTTTGTTGAGGACATCTTTAAAAACTGCTTTTATCATTAGGTTTGGAGTTTGAGTAATCCTTTTCTTTGCCATGGCCTGATGATTTATTTAGTTTATGAAGGCTCTGCAGTTTCAAAGTATATGTATTATTATATTCTTGTTTAAACTGAAGGCACATTTGTTTGCAGAGGTTTTATTAGTAATTGAGTGATTGTACCAGAGACAATATGTTGCAAATACACTGGCAAATCTATCTCCAGTATGTTTGCACACAGCTTGATAATCTTCTACAAGGTTTGTGTTTTAAAGCACTGCAGTGTAGATGCTTAGGTTGATATCACACCAACAAAATGAGAAATGAAGAACAGGAGTGCCTGCTCATCCTCAGGGATGCCAGGACAAATTAGCAAAGCAACCTCATATTATAACAGTGTTTTTTGTTGCTATGACAGTCGTCATATTTTAATTCTTTATAAGCCTTCATTGGGCCATTATCATCCAAATTCTCTGTACTAGTTGATTTGCTTTTGAGGTAAGCCTCCCCTATTCACCACTTCTTTTGAGTATGTGCCAGCCCAGTCCCCTGTGGCTCAGAGCATCCAGAGAGCCACTCCATTTTCTGAGAGCCTGCCTGAGCTCCTGAGGTGCTCCTTTGGCAGCAGCTGGGGATGGAGAGGCTGCAGCCATCCCTGTTTGTCCCTGGCTGTGTGGCCATGCTGCAGAGAATAAAGCAACTCAGCTCTACTTATGGATTAGGCAGGAAAGTCATCTGAGAGCTATTTTGGGGGGGGGGGCTACAGCTGTTCTGTGCTTCCAGCATGAAAAGTGTCTGTGAACATTTGGAGCATGGGGTAGGGGGGATTGTGACTATTCTTTTGTATCCTGTTCCAAGCTGTTAAGTAATCCTTCTGTTAATACTTGTTACCAGCCTGACTAGCTTCAAACTGAAAATCCAAAGGTAAAATGATACAACTCTCACTCCTAATCCGAGTCACTTCTGTTTAAAACTTTTAAAAATACTATGAGTTGTTAAATTGGGTCTTTGGCAAGAGGTTCTTCAGATTTCTATTTCTTTTCTTCTTTTAATTTAATAATTAAAAAAGAAACATAATATATTTATATAAAACTATATATATAGTATTCAGATAAAACTATGTATACAGTATTCAGATGGTGTAGATCTCACTGTTCTTTATAGATACATTCTGGATCCCCCTCCTCTAAAAGAAATATGAATAAACAAATAAAGCAGCATCGCTCAATCTCACTCTGAGATCATGCACTGAGCAACTAATCTGCTCTTGCTAGACAGAGGAGGCCTCTGCAGACTGAGAAAAGGTGTCATTAGCTCATTTTCATTCCACGACCAAAACCAAATAAAGCTAGAGCTTAAAACAAACAAAAATGTATTAAGCTGACAAAAAAGTTTCCAGTGGGAAATGAAAGACAACTAGAAACAATGATAATAACATTTTCATGTGCTTTCATTACATGAGCAGTTTGGGGATGTGCTGAACAATTCAGAAATATTTCAAATTGCAGGGTATATGCCATAATTGCTGGTTTACAAATATGTCAGATCCTTGAATATGCAGGCTGCTTTTATCCCCTGCAAACAATTTCAGATCAGATGTTTTCCATTCAAACTGTTAGAAGAAAATAGTGCAATCCAGAAATAGCATTAATTTTCATGGCTGCACTGATGAGGATTATTGAAGCACAATATCATCCTGGCATTTATCAATATGTAATCTTAACTCCCATGGTGATCTCAATTAGTCTCACTCTATACTAACTCTGTAACATAGAATATACATCCTTACAAAACTAAGTATAAATCTCGGTAACCTGAGACAATAGCTAAAATGGACATTTGTAAAGAAGCTAAAATTAAATAGCAATTACCTTCCTTTTAGGTTATCCAGTTTAATGTTAATACAAAAAAATTGATTTGGAACATTTATTGGTGTTTGTACATATTGTAGCAGTAGGGTCCCAATCTGAGGGTTTTGTATAACAAGAAATCTCTTTAACTGCTTATTAAAATTAGAAAAATTTTTATACCACTGTGGCTTTCTAACTTTGAGATGGTTACTTAGACACCATAGTCTCTCTTCTTTATATGGTTTTACTGGCTCTGGAAGGTGAGAGAGAAGGAGAAGGGGAGAGAAAAGGAAGGGGGTGTGATCAGCATGGTGTTAGAACTTAATGTGCATTGAGCAGATCTCACTGACTATTCATGAACCCTGCTTGGAACGAGTTATTTTCATGTATTCCCCACATTTTTTCCAGATTCTCATCCACATAAAACTCAAATGCTGTTTCAAGGTGTTGAGAGTTCCAGTGGACTACCCACCATCTCTGAGCGGCCCTGGCACGGCCAGTGGCTTTGGGATTGCCCAAAATTAATCTTCTGACCCAGCTCTACTTAAGAATAAGTTGGTTCAGCTGTGGAACAGCTTCAGAGATTGAGAAAGAACTTCTTTTTGGGGGAAGCAAAACTGGAAGATCCACACTCCAAGAGCTTGCCTGCTGCACTTCACCAATCAAAGGCTGCCCAGGGTGAGTATGAAATAGCCCCTGCAAAGCACAAAGGGAATGCTTGGCACCAAATGTTTTGTGTTACTCATGTGCTTCAGGTGTACTGCAGAATTTCCCCTGCTAGCTATTGCTTATGGCTTGTGGAATGGTACCAGAACCAAGATTAGGGGATCACATGGTCTTGGGACTTCTTGTAAAAAAAAAAGGGAATTTTCTGATTCCCTTCTCCTCATCACAATCTTATTAAAAAAAAAAAGAAAAAAAAAAGAGGAATCTGGGAAAATCTTGACAATTTTTAATCTGCTTACAACCTTAAAGAGTGTCCCAATGTGTCAGTGCCCTTCGCTAATGTGATAAATTAATGGATACTTGTCTGTGAATTGTTATTAGAAATGAGCTTAAACAACACTCTGGAAATTTTAATTTCTTGCAATGTTAAAGTCATATATTGAAGAAAACACTGTGCAAAATCTGAGTAAACATTTCCTATGGAAAAAAAAACAACAACATAAAAATCATTTATTAATTGGAAAGTCTAATCCAGCAGGGCTTTCAGAAATTGAGTAGATTATAAAAACAAAGATTTGTTTGGGCTGGATTGTTTGCAGAAGATTTAAAAAAACAAAGATGTTAGAAAAAATATGAATGTGTTAATATTATTTTACTTCTCTCTTGCACTCTCTGTAAATAGTCTGGAAGCAGCATCCTGTTAATACAGACATTTGGTGTAATACAATTACTATCCTAAAATTTATGTTGTTGATTTAAGGATGTCTGCTCAAACTGCCAAAGCCTCCCACTTGAACCTTCTGTGCCTTTACGCTATTTAATGTGACATGATTATCTTCACCAGTTTTGAAATTCCTATCTGGCTATACAATGCAGAAATTTCTTACATTCACCATTTGCATGAGATGAGATGGCATTGATACAACTTAATTACAAGAAGAATATATGCAAAATGCTAAACATGGCCAGAACTGTCCAGTGCTGGAGAACTGCCAACCAGAAACCCCAAAGAAGCTTAGGGCTCCAATTTACAGCTTAGGCTTGACTCTTACTGTAATGACATTTTCCTGTTTACTGTATCATTTTCAAATCTTCCTGGACAGATCTGAGGGCCCCACAAGATTAAGTGAATAAATTCAGAGGTTCTCTGGATCTCTTTCTATGGGTAATGTAGGATCACAACAAAAAACAGTGAAACTAAGCTTATCAGCATGATACATTCAGGCCACCTAAATAATCAGCAATGTTTTGTGGGCCAGAAACATTTCTTGCAGTTATTAGTTAATAGCAAGAGTGCAGAAATAGGTTACTAAGTATCCAGGTCAGTAATCATATGACAGTATTTATCTGTATGGGAAACAAGCTGGTGTCTTATATTTGGGGAGTGAGAATAAGTAAAGAAGCAGGGATTGTCATGCAGGTGCTAACAGCAAGAGATGGATTCATCATCACAAGACTCACAGCCAAGATCAAAGTCTGAGGTTTGCTCAAACTTTGAAGGATTTCAGAGCTAGGTTCTTGTATTTCATTTAATCCAAGGCCTGCCTATGAAGAACTGCTTGCATATATATACATATATAAATATATACACACGTATGTGTATAACTTTATATGCATCAGCATATAAATCTTAACTAGAAAAAGGTAATTAAATTGCCTAAGTAAAGGGAGCATTTAATTTTGTCCATTATTAGATTCCACAGTCTGGCCCTCCCTATTGCATGTCAAACAGTGCCATGAGTTCATGTGTCACTAGGCAATAAGGTGACATTATCCTGTGCTCATATTATGTTACAGTGATCTGCTAAACCCCAAATATTACACAATGGAAAGACTATGCCTTGGTGGAAAAATACAGGGAATACAGCATTGAACTACAATTTGAATCTCACCCTAAATAACTCTGTTTAGGAAATGTTTAGGATCCTTTTTAACCATGGTCAGTCTTAAAACTGTAAATTATATATGTTTTGAGCAATGATTGCATATTTCTTGATATCAATGTGATAAAATTTGTCTGTGTGGAAAAAAGAGTTTAAAAATAAATTAATATTTTAAATGTAGGAAATACACTGACAAACACTATTTCAGTGTAACCTTCAATATCGTGACCCAAACTCAGAATATCAAACAGTGGGTTTGTTTACTTTTAGCATTCAGTGATGTGTTGTATACAAAACTGTATGTCTTTTATCAATGAATGCATGGTTGAAATATATGAATAATAACAATTCACATTTTCTTATATATCTGCCACATTTGGAGAACCATAAAATTAAAATTTAAGTAAATAGATAAACTATGATTGTAGAGTGGTTTCTTTAAAAATTGAATTTTCCTTTCTTGTTATTACAATCATGAGTAGAATGCTATTCTTTTAATCTCTAATTGGAAAGGTTTTATTTTATAGGCTTTCAGAAAAATGAAGAATATGTTGGCAAATTATACACAAAGATCCAGAGTCTTCTCTATTATTTCAAACCAAAGATAATGGTTTCTTAAGTAACGTATGGTATGTGCTGAAGTATTCTCATTTTTAAAAATCAAATTGAATACGTAATGCAAATATAGTTATCAGGTGCTCAATAATAACAAATGCATTTGAGTGTCTATCAACAGAACAAAAAATACAGGTTTTTCAGTTTGAATCTTCCTGTAATGATGAGAGTTTTCTTTGAAATTTTGGCTTTAAAATTATGGCATTTATTATGCCTACTAGAAAGTGTAGATCTTGCTGTTATCTTGTGAAGCCACATGGACATCCTACAGGCAGCAGGCACCATCTTGGTTTTGACATTGGTGGCCATGTGCAACTGAGCCAAGGTGGTGAACAAACCCCTTTGTGGGTAAAACACCTTCTTTTTTTGTGTACTTGTGCTCCTAATGCTGCTGTTGCTACTGCACTTTTCTTATTCCATTGCTTTTTGCTCCCAGTAATTTGTTGTGTCAACCCACAGTGTCTGATTTTGTTCCTCCCTCACCAACAGAGGTGGGGGAAGGGGAGTGGCTTACTGGGAGTTTAATTTCCTGCCGGTGTTAAAGCACCACGTAACAACCTGAACTCAAGTATGAGGGAACTGTGGAGGCCAAGAAAAAAAGGCTGAATAATTTACACACCCTGCTTTGTGAAAATTTCCATCCCAAATTCATATTGGGCAGACATGACCTATAAGGAAATCTGTCCATAAAAAATAAGATCTTTCTGTGAGGGCATTGTTTTTCTCAGCTGGGTTAACTGTGCAATGTTATTTTGGTGATGTTTTAGGAAACGTGATGCACAATGAGACAGTCACAAAACCACCATTCTTTAGGACTGACATTTACTATGTGTTTTCTCTTCCTTACAGACAACAAAAGTTTTTTTGCCTAACAACAGTAGCTGAGCTGTGGAAATGAGGCAAATTTGTAAAATTTGAGCATGTTTTCTTTGAGACTAAAAATTTATTCAAGAAATGCTGGGAAGAGCTGCTGTTTCAAGTAAAGCCCACATCCATGACAGAGCACTTTTTGGAACACAAAACATGAGGCACGAGACTGATGCTGTCAGCCTTTGCAGCAGCAACACTAAGGTACGTTTCATGCTGTCTTTGCTCATCCTCAGGTGAAAGGAAGTGATAAAAAGCCACCAGTGTTTTATTATTGAAGACAGAGACTCCCGCAGTGTTGTGGCAACCTTGGTTTTTAAGAAGAATCCTGGTATGCTTTGGTTAGAGTTTTATTTAAAATATTGACCCTTTGTAGTTGACACAATTCTAGCAAACTCCTAATTTTATTGTGGATTTGTACTATTAGGTGGATATTGTGCTGATTCATAAAGTGCCCTGCCCTTGCTTGGCCTGATTTGCTCCAGGTTCTTACGTTGCATTGAGACTCTGCAGCCCTGACATTTTCTGCAATGCTATTTTCAACATCCAGGGCTGAGTATTGTTGTCTCATTTGTCTCAGCCCTTCAGCACAAGCAGGAGGCAGAAAGTAATGCTGAAGCTCAGATCTGTATCCTGAAGTGCAGCTCAATATAATCGGAGAGATTGGTAGGCAGCATTTTCCCCCTAATGCTGAGGCAGGGAAAAGCCTGGGGCTGAGAAAGGACTGAAAGGGACACAGAATGAGGATGGAAAAGGAGGAGAAAAGATTCAATCTCTGAAATAGAATATATAGAAAAAAGATTGGACTGTGTGAAGATTCACAGATATGAAAAATATGCGGATGGAGATTAAACTTTAGGAAAAGAAATAAAGCGGAATTGGGAGGAAGTAGGCAAAAAAAGAAGATGAGAAATCTCAAAGTGCAGAAAGTCTTTGAGGTGATGCTCTAGACCTCATCAGTTCATCAAGAAAAGTGAAAAGCCTTATATCCCCTAAAGAGAAAGAAATATTGCAGAAGAGTATTTATCTTTCTCCAGGAGTGCAGGTTGTCTTCTTCAAGACAGAATAGCAGAAAAAAACCCCAGAGGAATGCCTGTTCTAAGGTACTCTCCAAGTGTATGTCATCCACCCCAGGAAACAAGAGGAAGGGGAAAAAAAGAAGAGGCCCTGTTCAGCCACAGTAGCACTCAAAATTATAAATGTTTAAGTATTCCTTCAACTTTCACAGGTTCTATATTTAGACATGCCTTTTTAATTGATCCCAGCAATAATTCTAGTTTATATATAGCTTTTGTAAGCCCGGGGCCTACCTGTCCTAGGCCTATTTGATGATTTATCTAAAGAAATTTTGTGTGAAGAAAGAAGGGAGGATTTAATTTACAAAAGCCTAAATCCAAAAGCCAGATCTGAAATTTTGCTTAATTATTGATGTGCGGTTACACAGGGATTTCCCACGCGACCTCCCAGCAGCATCACATTACCTTGAAGTTGCAGTAACCACTGTAATCTGAGCAGGTCCCTTGTAAAGAGCAGAAATATGGGTCTGGATAAGGAAAAAAAAAAAGGAAAAATCTTTAATACATTGCACACTGTCAGTCTGTGGCCCCACTAAAACTTCTCTTAAATGATGCAGATAGTGGTCTTTGCTACTTTTGATCTTCTGAGGAAGAGAAGCTCACGGGTTTAAGGAATGTAGAAAGAATGGGATTTCCTTGGTACAGTAAAATTACTGTGTAGCAACTGCATCGCTTCAGGCTGAGAGTCTTGAATATGGAAAAGTCCTCTAAGGATATCTGGGGTTGCATTTCCTTCTAAAGGCCCTGACAGGATTTCCAAAAGCATGTGAGGAGGAGTCCTCCACAGTATGCCTGAAATGCCATACAGGATTGCCTTTCTGAGGCATCTTCAGATATTCACATTTAGCCTAAAATCCTTTTGTCTTTTTGGTGGGATCCAAAGCCTTTTGGGCTCTTGTACCCATATGGTAAGACACCTACAATTTAAAGGCAATATCCTTGGTGATTGCCCTTGGAAAGACTCTGAACAGGTATGGAATATGAATCCTCGTGTTCTTTCCAGAGCACTCCTAACGGGACACTGTGGGAAAGGTTTCTATATCATTATCCTGAAAATGAGCAGAAACATGGGCATTCAAAGACAACACTAACCCAACATAAACCCCATATTTACCAACTTTCATCCAGAAAAAAACAAAAAGTTTGTTTTATATATTTTGTTTTGTTTATAGGGATCAACTAAGCCACCTCTGGGGCAAAATTGAGCAGCTGTTTAATAGTGGCAACAATGCTGCAGAATAGTTTTAGGGAATAAAGAATTGAAGAATAAGTTATCTAACTGAAACTGTGAGGGCAATTTAAGTAGGCAGAATCAAATTTTTCAAGCTGGAATTTGGCCATTCAAATATTGAAGCCTTTAAAGAAATGTTAATAGCTATTCACAGCTTTACAAATATATCATCAAATCACAATTTTAATAAGAATAAAAAAGGGGAAAATACATTTAACAGCGTATGCTAGGGAAATATTGTATTAACTGTAGAGGACAAAAATGAAGGTAAATATTTAAATACATCTGTTATCATGGGATAAGACTTTGATATATCAATCCCATCTTCACCAAAGCCTCCTCCTATAAAACTCCCACATTGAAGTGCTTCTGTTTTGTTTTTGCTATGATAAATAGCTATCAGAAAAAAGGGAAATTTGGCATAAAACATGGATAATAAAAGATGTGATTTAAGTAAATAACTGTAGGCAATGGTTTTCATTACAAAAAGGTAGAAAAGATGGAGCAGAGCAGTGATTTGTTTTGTGTAAACACATTAAAAAAATATTTTCTTTGTGATACATGGCTTGTATATTTTCTGTTCCATTGTGTTAGAGATTGCTAGCTGGCATGGTTATTCCTGAAGATCAAAAGTATTGGCAGAGTTAAAAAGGTGGTCTATAATTATATCAGAAGTTAATTGCAGTGTCTATTAGGTAGAACTAATTTACGCTGATCATTTCTAGACATCCTAGTCTTCTTCAAAGTTTCACTGTGAAGGCTTATCTAGCCAAATTTATGTACACCATCAGGTTACCAGCAGTGAGCAGAATTTTAACAAGCATCGTGATTTATTCTATTTCACTAAAAAAAAATCCAAGTAATTAAAATTACTTTAGTAATTTAGTGAGTTGTAATCTGCTCTGGTATGAATGGTTAGCTGAAGTTTAGCCAAGTTTATCCAGCTTACACAAGAACCTGCAAGCTGGCACAAAGGTCTCCTCTAGCTGTGGTGGTGCTTAGGGCTTCTTCTACTCATTGGGGCTTCTTCTACTCATTGTTACCAAACTTGTCCCTCACAGTGCCAAGCAATGCAGGTCTATGAAATCCTCCTAGAAATGCAAGGTTATGCAAACTACCAGGAATATCTTCACATGGTGCAGTGCAGAGCATTCCTGTGCAAGAGCTTTGATATATTGAGTTTGACCTGATAGCATCACAGCTCTAATAGTGAAGTACTTTGTCTCAGCTTATTGTGGCTGCACTGATGAGTTTTATTGCCATTGGTTTAGTCACAATGGGTTTAGGGATTGCTGCCTGGTGCTCCAAAAACACACTGTAGGCAGACATCAGATTTATCTTTGGCTTAGATACAATTAAAAAACAATAACCAAAAAAAAACACAGAAGGAAACCCACAGTGCAGAGGGACAGTTAAGCATTCATGTTTGAGACTCAAAACAGCCAACACACTGAGCGAGGTTGGCTGCAGGATACAAAACTAAAATGCTTTTTGCACATTAGCTGAGTAGCTAAGGACCAGAGTGCTGTTCTCTCCTCATGACAAAGATTTCAAATCTCATCTTTCCAGAGCGTGCCTGAGGCTAGTCTACCTGTTCCTGTTGAGTCTGGCACCACTTACTGTGCAAGGCTTGTGGAGAGCAGAGAAAAGGGCACACCTGTACTTGACATTGCAGTTTATGTGCTGAGTATGAGTTTCTCCCTTGGGCCAAACTGCCCTTTCCATCCTTCTGCCAGGTGAGAGTTGCGTGCATTCTTCTAGGTAATCGTGTTCACACTGTTTCTCAGCCTGAAATGAAAGTAAGTGAGAAAGGGAACACTCAGGACAGCAAAAGCAGCAGGGAAGGCTGAATGTCAGGCACTTTTTCAGCCTTGTTCCCCAGTTATCATCAGACTGCAATTATGTACCTTTCTAAAGGCATTTGTGTGCCTCCCACATCCCCCAATAACTTTTGATGATTTCTGCACAGTTCATTGCCACAAGATTAGTGGAAGGTAGAGGTCTCAGACATAATTACACGGGTCTGAGTTTTGCAGCCATGGACAACCTACACAATCTTGCATAAATGCAGTATTGGCAAAGAATCCTCCCTGCAGAGGTCTCTTGTAAATGTCTTTATGTCAAGAAAATCTGTAAAGATTCATTTTCTATCACCCTGAACTACACAACCAAAAAAAAACCTACACCTGAAAACATGGTAAACTCAGTTTCCTTTGTTCTACTGGTCACAGAACTGCCTTTTGTTTTTAATATGGCTTAATCATCCATAATTGTTGTAACAAGCCTCCCAAAAGGTAATAATGATATGCTATGACAAATTTTATACATTATGATACATGTCCTTTAGGCTTTATAAAGGCTCCTTGTGATGGTTTTGACAAGCTTCCCCAAGGCAACTGAGGCTCCTTTGCATAGTTCATTAGCTGAAGAGAGAAATGGGCTTCAAGGTGCTTAAAATAGATTAGTATTTTTTCAGTTCACTGTTCACGGGGAGAAGTATATGTGGAACAATTCAGGGCCAAATTAAGCTTTAATCACAAAAATATGTATTTTGGGGAAAAATAGAAATATTTATAGCTGATTGCATAGATTGATAGATGACTACTCATGAAACAGAATTTGGCTCAAACGAGACAACTGCTGTTCTTAGTTTTAAAACAGAAGTAGTTTGTCCTCCTCGTGCCAGAAACTTCACACTTTCTTCTCCAAGATCACTGTTTGCAACGTTTATATCAGAGAACATTTATAATAAGCTAAGAGCATTTATAATAGGATAACCGAGGACAGGATAATGAGTGTTTCTCAGTCACTCAGGGAGAGAGAAGTACAAAGACCAGACTCTCGACTTGAGCTACACTGCCTCCTCTACAGCTCAGCCATTAGCAAAGTCCTGTGCCTTAACATATTAGCATAACCTTTCCTTGTATTGTAGGTCAGAGAAATCTCACATTTAAAATCTCCCTCATTTGTCAAGACAATTTCTCTTTTGACATCATCCAGAAGGTAGTGGCTCTTATTGCCATATCTCTACTATTTTTGCTGGAAACAGGTTATCAGAGCAGAATCCATGGTCTTCCACATAATTACTTGCCTTCTGCCTTGCTGCCTACCAATCTTGGTTTTTTTTGAGTGTGTCATTTAAAATGAACCCCCTGCTTTTCCCTCAAGTGTAAATCCTGCATAGGAGTCTCCTCAGTCATTGCAATATATAAGGCAACACTAATTAAACAAATAATGGTTTTATACTCCTTCCTACCTCTCTTGCAAGGTTATGTTTATATACATATGTATGTGTATGTATGTATTTATCTCCTAATTAGAATTTGATGTTAATGCTTCAGGGCTTTGGAGGTAATATGACAGCCATATTGACTAACATCAGCTGTTGCTGATGTCAATGTTCAGAGAGCTCATGGAGATTTATTCTAAGCAGGGTTTAGTGTATCTAGTAACATGCAGTGTGTAGTAACGTGCATGTGACTCTGAAATGAACCAGCAACAGCCATTATGGCAATAAAAAATAGCCCATGGATCTTATCTAGTGACATAACTTATGAAAATATTCTGTAGATATTAACAGATCAAATGTTAATATTCCCTGTCAGGAAAAAAAAAATAGAAATCTGTGCACTAAATAACTGGCAATTTTTTCACATCTGTTTGTTTGTTGTTTTTTTTTTTTACATTTGTGTGACAATTATATCAGCTTCAATAAATTCTGACTTTCGGTTATTAGATAAAATGTGAAGCATTCCTCTTCCTTTTCTACCTATTTATTCTATAAGGGTTTGTTAAAGAGTTAAAATACTGTGTAAATAAACCCCTTAGAAAACTTACAAGTTAAATTGTTATTCTAAGAAGTATCTTTTATGGCTTATTTTTAAAATTATATTTAAATCATTAATGATCTGCACTTGTTAGCATATGTTTGTTTAATCATTTCTCATAAAATCAGCACAGACAGGAATAACAGAGATATATATGGGGGAAAATCTGTAAAGCTGGTAACACAAAGGATTTTTATCTCTATCTCTACAAAAATAACTAAGTTAAGCCTAGTTAAAATCTGAATACATACAGTTTATAACACAGACTAACACAAGCACAGCTTTTTGCATTCAGTGGGACTCCATCAGGCACCACAGACTATAGAACTCTACATAAATAGCTGTGTCAATGATTTATAGAGATCCTTTCAATTATGTGTATATGCATTTCAGCCTAGGTTTCTATCAAAATAAAACTTTCAGTAGCTTGCTATAGATCAGTGCCTAGAATAAAAGAGGTCCTGATGTTCGTTTCTTTTTCCCAATGGCAATTTTACATGGCTTAGTTTTAAAACTGATACAGCTGAAAATTCTTCCTTATTCAGTATTTGAAAATGTCTACATGCCATTTGTTTCAGTCCCAAATGTAATAGTCTTTTAAGTACATCTGTACTACCATCTACTGGAAAGGTGAGTAACTATATATCAGCAATCACTGCTTCTATCTGGTGCTGAAGCCAGAGTAAAATAATAAAAT